>JAUBOC010000002.1:7765660-7777698 GCA_032275365.1 Anablepsoides cearensis
CACACACACACACACACACACACACACACACACACACACACACACACACACACACACACACACACACACGTACGTGTCAGGGAGCAAATAGAGAAAATAAACTGGCATCTTTAATTTTGTTCTGTCACTTTAAGTATCTTTTCTGTAGGTTTTTCAGGAAATAATCATTGGATGTTTATCTACAGCTGATTAATTTGACCTGACTGATGGCCACTAGGGCTGCACTAATATATATATATTAATATTGATACACCTCCCAACCCTTAGGCAGTAAAACGATGCAGGATTCCTGTTCAAAGTAAGGAACAGGTGAGATCAATAAATGGTGAAAAGGTCAGCAGTTCTCTGGAAGTACCTTCGTCCTTAAAAGCAGACATTTGGACACAATTACATTTTTAGAATTATAAATATAGAATATATTTTTATATTTTGTTGGTTTGTTGAGTCAGTGGCATTGAGTAATATGTATAAAAATTGGAAATTAGGTCACAATTTTCTGAATCAGTTATTTTTGGTCCGGAAGCTAAAAGGTTTGAAAATCACTGCGCTAACTCATATTAGCCAACATGAAATTGTCCACAACTCAGGCAGTTTTACATCAGCTGGAATCAGATTTAAAGTGGTCATGGTACAAATATTAACATGTTGGAAACAGACTGGACACTGGTTACACTGTGTACACAGATATGAAAAAGTCACAGTTTCAAAACGACTAAAATTTTCTGTCATACTGTTGCTGCAAAACTGTGATATATTTGCCTAAGATTATCATACCGTTACAATTTTATACCAGCCCCTAACTGGTTGCAAACAACATTTTCCAAGGTGTTTCCTCTTCTGTATCTGTAACGAGTATTTTGATAGTCGACTAATTTGTCAAATAATTGATTATTTGATTGGTCACTGTTATTTCTGTCACCATGTCCGTCTATACTTCCTGTGGTCCCCCTACTGTACACATCTTTTCTCTGCTTGTACTTAAGAATGTCACTCTGTTATCCTTAACAAGTTCCCAAAGCAAATTAAAATATTGTCCACAGTAGTTTATTTTATTGCAGATACAAATAAGCCTGCATGGGTAAATACCACCAATATCTGATAATAAAATTCAGTGTTGACAAATTTTTTTTATAATCAATGTCGACTAATTTGAATAATCAGTGCAGCACTACCTGCAACACATTCAGTTTTCTAGAAGGCGTTTAGCTGAAGCTGTGGGAGCCCAGACTCCTGGGTGAGTTTCTCTTCATGTGCTGGACATCAGTGTCACACTTCCTCCATAACAAACTCACTAACAGCTCTCACTTTTTACGCCACTTTCACGGTTGTCTCCACGCTTTAACAGCTACAAGAATATCAGTCCAGTGCATCAGTTTATCATGTAACAGTTGCATATTGTCTGCTGGCAGGTAGAGGCTTCACCTTGAACAGTACAAAGCTGCAGAACTAGTTGGTCAAACCACATCAATGCTTCTCTCCTGGTAACTGAAGCTGATCTAATCATTTTGGAGCCTCACATGTGAACAATCAGAAACACTTTATTGCCATTGTCAGTAAACAAGTTACAGACTAGTAAATTGCTCTGGTGTAGAGCTGCACAATATATCGAAAATCTATCGTCATCGCAATAAATCGCATCGCAATATGCGTATCACAACAACTGCATAAACAGCAATAAATGGTTGACTCAAAAGTTTGCATTTATGCGTTTTGTCATTAAGATGGAAGCTTGAAATATTTCATCAATCTAATGGAGCCCTGCATAGATTTGGTTAATTGGATAGGTCTCTTTATACTTAAAAAAAATTAGGCTGGAATGGAAATGATTAGTTTTTTTTAGGTTGTTTTTTTGGCTTTGAACCCAGAGCAGAAAGATATAAACACTACATATGTATTTGTTCATTTATCGCAAGTCATATTGTCATCACAATATTAAGGAGTGTTATCGCACATCGCAGGTTTTCCTAATATCATGCAGCCCTAATATGAATGTATATATTTGCACATGTAGACATGCATATTTACATTAGAACAAACATACAATTACACATAAATGAACATGGCTTCTAATAAAGAAAGTTTTTGAAAAACAGTTGTAGTTTTAGCAGATGAGTCATGTGCTTTATAATATAGATTTATGCGTGTTTGTTTGGGATGAGCAGTTAGTTTTTCTCCAAATAACTGTTTTCTTTGCCACCATAGACATAACAAAGTAGTATCACTGGTCTGTGATTAATTGCTGCTCAACTTTTGGCTCTTTGAACTTCCATGGGGCTTTTTTCCCCTCCCAACTTTAATGTCAGCAGAATCTGATTGACGTAGAAAGGGAAAACAAAAGTCCCCAAAGTTCGTGGTGTTTTTGGAATAGATATGTTTTCATGGATATTAAGAGCAGTTAATGTCCCTTTTAAAGTTAACAAGCTATAGATTTAGCAATTAAGCCGTAATCATGCTCATTAAAAAGAGTAATCCATTTAAAACCTAACAGATGTTCGTTTTGACAGGGGAATCGTGACGGCCCCATGCCAACAATAAGGCAGTAATGTTGTTGAAATGCTCAGGTGCAAGGTTAAAGAGTGGAAGAATTTATTTTTTTCTTCATTTTGTGGCCACATGTTGACAGTTGACTATTTAATAACCTACTAAATTGCAGTGGCCTCTTGAGCCCTAAGCTTCATTTTAAATTAATGCTGAACTTGCAGGATGTGTTTCTCTTACCTTTTATAGTTTAATGTTTTTGTAAATCTCTCTTTTATTACTATACATATGAGCAAAATCATTTAAATAGTCTAAACATGGTATCTATAATCTCACAATTAAAATCTTTGTCCTTAAAAAATGGAAAATGAATTTAGAGGTAAATCATCTTCTATTGTAAAATAGGGCAATATCGTATCATGTGCAATTAATTGTCAGAACAATTGTTAAAAATTAGTATTTGCCACTTTAAAATTACTGCATTGCCATGATGCTGTATTTTTGTGTGCAACATGCCATCATTTCAGACAGCATGTGAGCCCAATGGTGGAATTCTAACACTAACCCTACGTTTAAACACCTGAAACATTGACATAAATTGGAGTACGAGAAAAGCCAGAAAATATGGACTAAGGCCACGTCGGCTTCATGCAATTGTCATCTATTAATCATCATATTAATTGTTATTGGCTAAATGCCACAACTAATTGTGATAATTTTTTTGCCAATTTAAACCAACTGTTCATTTTCATTGTACAGGCTTATACAATGACAAAAAGGACTATTCTAACTCCATTGTAAAATAGCCCAGTCAAACTATGAGAATTATTGGTTGAGGACACATATTTGTTTTATGATGATGATTAATGTAGTGATTAATGTAGAGGGCCTATGACAATTTTGTGCATTGATTGCAAAAAGCACATTGGCATTTTTAGCTTCAAGTGTGTTTACACACCATCTTCGGATGACCTGTTAAAAACAAAAGTTCATTAGATGAAACAAGAGAGTGTTGAAAGTATTAGCAGTTGCAAAATTGCTCAAGACATTTTCAGACCACTTTGCACATGTGTGGAAAATTACGTATTGTTTTTGTTGGTATGCAAGGAGGAGGTGCACAATAACCAATTAGGATAATATATTTCATGCATATAAAAATCTTCAACTCAAAATATGTTGCGTGTGTTGAGGGGTGGGGTATTGAAGGGACTCTGAATCCCTGTTGGAGATGCCTGTTTTCCAGGGTTTGCCTCTCTGCCAGGTGTTTGACATTGACTGGAGCTGGAGATGAATGTAGCTAATGGCAACCTATCGAATAGACTGACTCCTGGGAGCCACAGCTTCATGCATTAAAAGTTTTTTTTATTTTCAAAGCTCATCAGTTGCAGTGGGAGGGCTCCTGACTGGCCCATATGCCAGTACTGACAGTGAAGACAGTTTTTTCTTTTCTTTCTGTACATTCTCTGCTACGGCACCAAATACAAACTTTAAGGTGGTTGTCCACTTTGCAAATAGTCTGAACTCTGAATCAACACCATATGAACTGTTTTTATGAAATTAATATTAGTCTTCTTTAGGTTGCTATGATTATTTTTGTAACAGAAACAGTGTTTTATAAAAACAAACAAAAGAGAAAAATGCCTTTAGCATGTTTATTGATGAGGCAGAAGGATGCTATAAGTGACTGTTGGGGAAAAAAAATACTATCAGTCCATAAATTTCTCATCTCCCATACCAAACACAACCTCCCTCTTCTTTTTACCCCACATCATCATGGCAGGAATCCTTTGTCAGAGGTGTTCATCTGGAACAACTTTGCCACACTTGTTTTCATGTTCTTTTAGATTACAGGGCAGCTGGTCCCAGCTTTGAAGCTCCTCTCTCCCCGTGTCTCTGTGCAATGCACTTTGGTAATTAACTTTGTCCTTCTTTTATTTGTTCCAGTCACTCGCAGTCCACTCTTCTGAGCATCTTCTCCCTGGAGTACCAGGTTAGAAGTTTTCTTCCTTTGTGAGCCTTGACAGGTGCCTAATTGAATGATGAATGTCCCTTTATTTCTTTGTAATTGAACTGCCAGCTCTCTGATTGGTTTGGAGGACCCCCCAACCATACCCCCGTTTATTTCACCCCCCACAACACACACACACAGACACCTCCATCTTCTCCACGTTCACGTTGAGGTCCTTTTCTTTTCCTT
The DNA here is from genome assembly GCA_032275365.1 of Anablepsoides cearensis. Lineage (NCBI taxonomy): Eukaryota > Metazoa > Chordata > Actinopteri > Cyprinodontiformes > Rivulidae > Anablepsoides > Anablepsoides cearensis. Next base: position 7,770,336 of record JAUBOC010000002.1, read on the forward strand.
ACCCTCAGTGGATGTCTGCCAAACCTTCCCATCCATCTGTCTAATAACATCTAGCCCCTGCTTATTTGGTGGACCTGTAATAAATTATGCTAAACCATTATTATTCTGACAATAATAATTTCCCCGTGTAGTGAGGCTGTGTGTGCTAAATGTTTGCTGACTCGCACTGTCACTGCTGCTTTCCACGGCTGACAGCGGATGATGATAAATGGCCGCTGCCGCCAGTGGCAGAAGGCAGCACAGGCAGAAAATGGAGTCATTTATCATCCCACTGACAGGTGTCAGTCACACTGCCCGTCTCTGTGGAATTACAATTTTTGTGTGTAGTAGCTTTTAAATAAGTTGTTTTTAACCAATGCTCTTCCTCTTTTATCCGCTGTCCTCCAGCCTCTCGGCAAGAATGGCAATTGAATTGCATGAAAATGTCAGGGTGTGGTGTGTGCAATAATGTGAGTGTTTGATCGAAAAAGGGGAAATGAATTCAAGGTTTGAGTAAGGAAAGGGAAAGGGGGGAGATGGGTTTAAACAAGGTTGCCTTGGAACACTTTGACCCCTGGTAAACCTATTGAAATTGAATTACTATGATCCTTAAATCACTTACTTGTTTACACAAGAGCATAGAAGAGGAACCACTGTTTGTTATAAAGGTTTCAGTGGACTATAAATATAAATGATTTTTTATACAGTATTGTGATTAACCTTAATTATATTTAGTATATATTTATATTTATATTCTAATGAAAGTATTATAAATATTGCTACTAATTTATTACTTTTATTGTGGCAGAAACGAACCAAAAGGACCATCTCAAGACACCATGCACCTGATGTTATTGAAAGATACTACCAAAGGTGGAGTATTACCTTACAATGTATTATTTATTGCTACTTCCACTTCTGTATAGCTATCAAAATATTTTATTTCTTCTGATTTTTTTTATTACTCTTGTATGCTTCATTTATATTTTGTAAATTGTACATTTTGACCTGGGAAGGGACTTGTCAAACTTACATGAGAGTAGGTGGGCCACCAAGACGGTTATAATCTCCTTCAAACAAACCACAACCCACAGGACTTGTTCCAGACCTCCTCTTGCACCTGCCACACCACAGCTCTGTTCAAATTAGGAGCAGAAAAAAAATAAATAAATGTTCAATATACAAGCTTATGATGGGGTGATTATGTGTAATTCAATGAATTTGGCTGAATTAAAAAAGGGAAACAATAACGTGGTTGTAAGGGGGAAAACGTCTTTGCATATTGCAATTAGCCTTTATCTAGCTTATTAGGCTATTGTTCTGGGGAAAATAAGCCTGGATAATGCACTTCTAATCCACTTACAACAGCAAACCTCAGAGATGATCTCGGCAAGATCTAAGGGGAGTTGCAGTTTTAGCTGGAGAGGGAAAAAAGGCTTTTTGGGCGGCAGGGGTTAACTAACTATCATATGCTTGTCTGCTTCAAGGAAATTTGAATCCCTCCAAGCAGTGCTGTTTTAACCGCACTGAGCCTACCATATGCCACCCAGGGCAAAGTCATCAGGGACATTAGCATGTCTTGGCTGGCCTGGTCTAGCTCCCTCTTCCCTTTTTTGTCTGTCTTTGAGAGCTGTTTTTCTTTTCTTTTCTTCTTTTTTTTTTAACTGCCGCTCTTGTCCTTTATTATAATGAAGGTATCTGAGTGAGGCCAAAGCTCATCCCACAGCTCCTGTCCTGCTAGAGTTGGCCAATGAGGTAAAAATACAGCCTTTAGTTATTTTCTAACATTTAAAATAAAAATAATACTACTGATCTCAACTGATAATGTTTTATAAAAGGATAAAGATGACTTAGCTGCTATTTTTAAAAATTCTCCCTTGTCTGTTAGTCATTATCAAAATTGGTAAAACAATTCTCTCCATTAGCAATTATCGAATGTAATTATCTCCAAGCACCATTAGGCAGATGTGAAAATACTTTTTTTGTTTTATTTTGTAATTTTCCAAATTGCAGTTCAGGCAGAGTTGCTACAAACTGCAGACAGGTGAGGATGGGGTCATTGGTTAAATCCCTTCTCTTCATCAGTTCTTTAGCTATTTGCTTTAAGATGTCAGACTAGTGTTGGTATTCTGGGTGATATAGTATCAATTGTATGTATGTATACTACTTAAATCTAATTTGTTTTAGTAACCAAGAAACATAGAAATATGTAATATATATTTAAATAACTGCCGCTTTAGTCATAAAAAATACTCTTTTATTGTACATTGATTAAAAAGCATTTGTAGTCAGCAATTTTTTTATAGCTTTTAGTAAGGCAGCTATTACTTCTACTATAAATGTATACTAATTTTGAGCAAATAACACCTAAGTTATTGATTCCTAAAGACTTATTGCAGTAGACAATAGACAAATATTTGTTGTACTTAATTATTTGTAAAGACACATATAGAAATTCTCATAAAAATGTTGTTTTCTTTGTTGTTTACCAAAGGAGGGCTTTTAAGTTTAAAATCAGTTCTTCACATGCATCAGTGGTAACCTCAAAGCTAACTGCTATTATTCATTTTCTATTTAATTGAATTTTTTTTTTCTTAAAAGCACAGAGATAACGGTCTATGAACCATTTAACTGTCATTTTAATATGCTACTTAACATTTAAACCAAGCACTCGTGCCCTCTCAGACTGCTAATTGATGTAGTTTTGTGTCTTTATGAGACAATATATCTCCAATAGATGAAAAAGATTAACAGTGATGAAAGCTGTTCATGGGTATTTTTTTTGCTTCTAGATGAAGTCCATGAATAAGAGATTCTAAACTCAGTCTTTTCATTCTTTATGGAGGTCTTTATGCAAAGGTTACTTATAGGCATAAGAACAGGTGCACTACACTGCAATGCATGCAACAGCTATTAACGTTTTAGGCTAATACAACCATAATAAATATTTAACAATAATTATTTTCAGCAGGAATTCAAGGCTCCGTGAATCTTAGTTAAATGCTAAACTCGTGAAGTGGTGCTGTCTGACTTGAGAGTAAAGATGGACTCATGATTAATATGAAAATTAAGGAGATGCAAGTACCTGAACTAATCAGGTGGCACTTATTCAGGCTGAGCCTGCATCAGTAATGCTGCCATTTTTCATGTGTCAGTTTCCAAGAATCTGATACTCTGTTGTTATCCAATGGTGTGTACAGAGTCCAGGCCAATAAGCACAAATAGGAAGGATGGAAAAGAAAGAAGAAAAAGAGAAATAATCGCAATAATTTGAGAGATAAAAGAGAACTGCTGTGGCTGACTGTGGCAAATACAAAGTCAGTAATGCTATCAAAGGCTTTAATAAAGAGACAAAATCACACTTTAATCATTATAGACATCTTAGAGCTTTTTATAAGCTGCCTTCTTATTGCAATGTTATGCAAATGTTAACAAATACTATGGTTGGTAAAAAGACATTGTTTAGACAGAGCGATTGCGGCCCCCAGCATGTAATCATAATGCATCAGAGAAAAGATGAAACACTCCATTCCCGCTGCGATCTGAGGGCATATTCACTTTTGGTACCCAATTATGCTAACAAGAGGAAAAATGTACTTTGGCTGTAAGAATGTTGTTTTATAATAAGCCAGTCTTCAAGCAATATTTCCATCCCCTCCATCTTGGAGAGGCTGTGGAATTTAGTTGTGAAGGAATTAATGTGTTTTCATATTACAGTATGGTGTGTATTGTTTAAATGAAGGTCAAAATATTATTAACAAATGGTTTCTTTTTTTTTTGAATATCACCATAATATTGCAAGCAGAATATGTCTTGAAATGTGAGGGAGTTCAATGTGCTGATAGGAATCTGGTCATGTAGACACCTTCAGCATCAATCATTAGAGCTTCCTTACATGCCAGGGCTTTTCCTTTCACTCAAACCAAAAACATTGCTCACCTTTTCAGGTGTCTTTGTGTTCAAAGAAGGCTTCAGCCATAGGTTTTATCTTTCCTATTACGGGTTGCATTCCCACAGCCCCTCAGGTGTGTCCTATTTGTTGCTGCTGTTTTGCCTTAGTGATCTGCCTATGATTAAAGCTCTCCGTTGACTCTTGGCTGAGTATGGCATGTGCCTTTTCCTACAAGCTGAGAGACTGGTAACGTCTCTTTGATATAAGCTAAAGCAATTCAGCCAGGTAACTTGGCTGTGTAACAGGGGGTCTCTTGTTCCTTTGGGAAAGGTTATTGCAAAGCAGGGCTTTAAAAGACCAATTTACAATGAGAATGTCAAAAGCTGGGTCAAGGTTTGAGAACAGAATAATATAATTTAGAGCCATTAAGATTATTATTTGTGACAACAGTGAAACTTCAACTGCTGGTGTAATTTCAGTGTTTAAATTCTCAGGTTGTTTGAATTTTCTGTACTTTGTGCTGAATATATGGAAGCTAGTCTGAAGGTTTGTAAATATAGCTGTTCCTATCATAAAATAAAAAAAAAATGCTTTAATACTTTAATTCAAAAGTTACAATAAATACCAACTGACACAATGTTCTGGTTTTATTCAGACACATTCGTTTTTTGTTCTTGTTGTACACTAGGTGGATCTGTCTCCTGCTCTGATGGCTCGTATTATCCTGGACAGATTCCTTCAGGACATGGACGGTGGAATGCGTGAGTAACACTTTTCCATTTGGCTCTAAGTGACTCTTCACATCACTTTTAATTGCAGCACTTTGTCCACCAAATCGCTCCCTGTTTGAGTTCAGATTCCAGTCTATCTGCTGTATTTTCAGCCTGTCCAACCCTAATGACAGACAGACAACATTTCACAGAAGCTCCATTCTAGGGCACATGATTGGCAATTAAGTCTTGGGAGGACCACCCACCTCTCAACTGCAGTGTGGATCAATGCTAGCTCAGTTCATCAGTATTATTTATAACACCCTTGATTTCTTTTCTCACTCCTTTATCACCAATGCGTTAATTTGTTCTTTACCTTCGGTTGTAGCCACAATTGTTTTGTTTTTTGTGGACCTACTGGGTCTGCATAGGAAACTGAGTTGAAGAAAACTCTAGCAGAAAAAGGAAACAGTTCCTAGGTAGTGCTGATTGAGCACTGCAGGAAAACAAGATTCCAGACGCAAATATTTTTGTTGAATCTGTCAGAGATTTTCCAGAAATTTTATATATGTATAAAATATTATTATTATTATTATTATTATTATTATTATTATTATTATTATTATTATTATTATTATTATTCATGTTGTTTATCGTTTTTTGCCTTACAGTCTTGGAATTTTAATATAACATACAGTATTAATATTTCTATCCTTTGAAGTTTGTGCATGCGTCTGTGCAAGCTGTTTTTAAGAGTGAATTGCATGATGTCAGAAAAGATGTGATTCCGATTTAATCAAGAAAGGGATTAAAGTGGATGTGTGTTATTTTCAATTTCACCACAGCACAGCCATTTGTCAAAGTCAAAGATGTGATTGCTTTGGACCCACTGTTATCCACTGCCTGTCAAAATACTAGTCTGAGCAGTTTGTAGAACAGGGCATTCATCCGGGAGAGATACTCTGTCTCGCATAAAGGCACGCCACATCCGTCCATCTCCATATGGTGGAATCATACTTTACTATTGCTCAGAATAGACATAAATTACATGAAACTTCTTGACTGATAGTTGTTTAAATTAAAAGGTACATGGTTACGATCATCTACTTTCTACTCAGTTCTTTCTACTATATATTTTGCACACCATGTATAACATTTTTATTATCTATTCTCACTCATCTCATACACTCATAAACACACCCTTCAGCACGCTGTAGTTGCTAGGGATCAAACCTCTGACCCCCAATTGGAAGATGACCACCAAGCTTTTGGCCCAAACTCTCCCCAATATTCACAATGTAACGCCAAAGTCACATTTGTGACTAAAATACTGGCTTATTATAGTTCTCCACTTATTTAATTCATGAATCTGTTGTATTATTAACTGCTGTATGAATTTAAAGCCTTTCCATATGTTTGGCTTTATGTTGTACCTTTTGGATTATTGAAATCTGTGTGGCTGTAAGGGTGACCTCTGTTTTGAGTCTCCCCACGACCTTACACATAGATTCTTTCCCAGGTGGGCAGTGGTCAAATAGTCGAATCTCCCTCTGTGTATATTAAACCCCAGTAATGTGTTTCCCTTATGAAACAATACAAGGATAATTGTCTTTTACTGGCGATTAGCTAAGAGGTTGGTTCAGTGCTATTGGCAGCCATATTTGTCATGCTCCGTCCAGCCTCAGACTGCAGTCCTGTGTGTATGTGTGTGCCTGTGTTTTTGTAGAACTCAAGAGGGGAGGGCAGGCAGGCGCACTGCAAAGATCAATAGACTTCTATATAAGGGACATTACCCCCAACTGGGTGAGTGGCTTGCCTTTGCCTAGCACTGTTGTTGTTTTTATTCCCCTACTCCTCTCTCTTGCATTTAAGAGAAACAGGAATGGGGCCTCTGGGACGATAGAATATATGTACAATCACCAGCCCTGGATCAATAGAAGGTTTTAAATTGTTTTTTTTGTACCGTCCTTGTTTTGTTTTGCTCGCTTTGCTGTCTGCCCCCCTCCCCACTAGCAACACATGCCACCACAGCTCAGCATGACGACACCACCGACAATCTGACCCTCCCCGCCCTCCTTGCAGCTCAAGTATTGGAGAGAGCATTAGTCAAGCAGGATGCAGGGCTATCTGGTGGCGCTTGTGCATGAATCGATAAATTCAAAACAGTTTTATCGAATATAATATCAACATCCATAATGTTTTTAACCTCATGAAAATAGACTGGACACTGGGGTAAGAAAGATCATGTGCACTCAGTTGAGAAAACCTCCACATATGTGCAAAATCTTCAGGCTAGTGTTTAATTTTGCATTTAACATTAGATGCAGTTAATTTCTTGTGTGTTTCCTTTTTGAATTTTTGATTTGAGTTTTGTAGATTTGACTTTACATACATTTTCTCTCCTATTGTGTATCCCTTTTACTATAAAATCTTTATTTCATGATGGAAAACATTTCTGTAGTGATAAAAGGGGCAAACTGAATTAAAAAATTTTTTTTTATAATTGTTGAAAAGTTAAGTTCATTCATTAAACTGATCTTTAACCAGTTCTTTATTGATTATTTATGTAGACTTAAAAAAGGGCAAAATTGAAGAGGTATTATTTAAACTATTGTTTATATACACATTAACTCTCTGCTGCATTAATATACGTAATACAAATCCATCATTACCTGCTGTATTGTCAGTGTAATTCAGCATCAGTACACTGCAAAAAATGTCAGTCTAACCAAGTTTTAAAATCTTATATCCAGCCAAAAAAATATTTTTGATCTTGTTTTGA
>JAUBOC010000002.1:7777798-7788698 GCA_032275365.1 Anablepsoides cearensis
TCAAAACAAGATCTAAAATACTTTTTGGCTGGATATAAGGTTTTAAAACTTGGTTAGATGGACAGTTTTTGCAGTGTAGATACCTTTTTTAGAAGTCACCAACAGACACACTGGGGGAGCTCCTGCTCCTTCTTTTCCACCCTCCTTCTATCTCTTCATCTTTCTTTCTATTCCTCCTGTGACAGGAGTTGATGTGCCTCTAGATTTAGACATACTTTTTTGAGGAGGCAATTTTGCTAGCTATTTGACCTTTTCCATTTTCCCAAGGCCCAGCTCCAGATTAGATTGCTACTCCATGTTTTGTAACTATGTGATTCGGCCGCCTTTTAAGATTTATTGTCACATTCCTTTACAGAAGCCTTGTATGCAAGGTTATAAATGTCTCATGTTTGATGTTAACACTGTGAGAGTGTTAGTGTCTACTCGATTACTTGACAGAATTCATAATAGCTTCAGTGTTTTGCTGATAAAATGTGTTGATAATCGAATATACTTTGTTTTAGCCCATAAAATCTTTTAGTGGTTGCTATGATTGTTATTGTTCTTCCATTCTTTTCTTCAAGTGTTCCTCTCTTCTCTTACACCCTTCTGCTGTATGGAGCTGGTGTTTGTGTATATGCAGCTTTTTTCCAAGTAATGAGAGCAAGGGCTCTTCATTAGCAAGAATGGAGGGAGTTGGGAAGAAGAGAACACAAATGTTAGAGTGTGTGTGTAGGTGTGTGTGTGTGAGGGGTGAGTGCAAGGGAGGTAAGCAGCACCGTGGCACCTCACTTGACAAGTATACTAATTACTCCTTTTCAGCATAGGAGCTCCAGTCAGTCTTTGCCACACTCTAATGGCCTGACCTGGGAAGCGTCTTTCTATAGCAGAGCCTCCCCTGGTCTACTATTACTCCAACTACACACACATTCATAGACACACACACGTGCATTCACACACACACACACACACACACTGAAATGTAGAGTTTCATCTCACCGCTATCAAGAAGAATCAGATGGAAGCAGATCAGTTCTGCCCCAGTAACCTCTTCAGGGACTGGGCTCCTCCTGCACACGAGATACTACCTTCATATTATCAACTAACACCCACACACCACCATGGATAGTAAAAAAAAATAAAAGATGTTTTTCTTTTTTCTGCTCTTCGTCTTCTACTCTCTTCCTCTTTCCCATCTTTTTTTTTCAGTGCGGGAGGATAAATTTAAAAGGAGTAAATTGGAAAATCAAATGAGGGCTTTAGGCAGCCGCAGAGATTTGCAGAGCTGTCGGCCAGTGTTGGAGAGGCTCATCCATCATGTCCCACAAGTAGTCAATTCCTCTAGTATCTGTAAATGTTTTCAGATATTAGCCAATTTATATGCTCCGAGATTCATCATGGAAAATCAGCTTTAGCGGCGCACATTATCAGAACCTGTCTCTCCCAAGCTCCATGAAGTTTGATGAACGAGTGCCCCTCCACAGCTCAATGGCTTGCGCATGGGGAGTGTGAGGGGAGGGGGTGTACGAAGGAAATTGGTAACTGCCCCCCCTAACCACGGAAAGTAGTGGGCTTTTTAATTAATAAACAAACTTCCAAAGGAGCTCATCAGTGTCAGTGGCAATAACAGTTGTCATCCATTATTGTTTATCACGGTCCTCCCTCTACAAATGTTGCTTTTTAATGAGGTTTCTCTATATTTTTGCATTTCAGATAATGACTTTTTTTCAGAGAAGAGTAGTTACAAACAACACAAGTAAGAAATGAAACCCAAGCCAAGGTTGGGTTGTTGTTACCTTGCTGTGTATCTTGTTTTGGAGTTGCATATGAAAACAGGCTTGTGATTTGTTTACACTGGTTGTTTTCTTTAGCAAATCCCAATGGAGGCGTAGTGTTTCACATCTATTATTCTCCTCTTCTCTGTTCTTTCTGTTCAGATGTTGACGGTGTGATATGGTGCCTTAGTAAGAATTTATACCAACATGGGACAATTACAGTAAATTTGGTGAATGTTTACAAGGTGCAAAGTTGTGCTGCAGGGCTTTGTTCTCCGCGTCTGTTGTTCTTCTGATTATGCTTTTTATTTTTCTGCACATTTTGTTATGTGTGCAACTGTGTATTTGAAAAAAAAGGCGTGTGTGTACCAGAGAAGAGCTTAGGGTGTCATGGAGGTGTGCCGCTGTGCAAGGTGGGGGCGTCTTTAATAAATGTATGCTGATGTTGGAGGCTGCAACGATGCGAAGGATGCAAGGGCCCTGTTGTTATTTACTGCTGTGTTTGTGCACAGCAGCGAATCCTGGGCTGGCAAATGGCATTACAGCGTGTGATGAATGAGCATTAGGGTAAACTCATTTTAAAAGCATCCTGATTTATTAGCAGCCTGGCCTTCCATTTTCATCAGGTCAATGCTTGGTTGAAATTCTACAATGTCAGCGCCAAGGTCACCTATTTATGGCTACTTTTAGCCCCATTGCTCAAAAAGAGCAGGGGAACATTATCTTATCACTTATTATAACCATCAACAACAAAAAAACATATTGGGCTAAAACATTAAAGGGCTTTAGAGGCAGACGAAATATAAGTCTAGTTCTAGTTGTGTGTGTTATGTGAGAGACCAAAATGTGGTGGTGGTCAACCTCCAATTATGAGCCCTAGTAAGACAAGAGCTTTAATGGCTAACGTTTGCCTTCGGGGAGGTTTATTACACGCTACTGTTTTGCAGAAGCAGCGTCAGATCTATAAAACGACCATTAGAAAGAGGGGAAAAAATCAATCAAAATGCCATTAAAGTGGAATAAGTTGCCAATATTGCTGATGTGGTTGCAGGTCCTTTGATTTTCCTTCAGATTATTAGGCACAGTCGAGTAGTGACTTTGTTAAGGGAAACCAGTGTTTGTTGGGGAGTAATCTGTCTCCTAGCTTCATAAAGTTTGCTGCCTCATATTTCCCACTTTATCGATTATCCATTATCATTTGTCAAGAGGTGTCCTAACTCAAGGGGAAAATATAACCCTCTTTCTTCACCGCCGCCTGCACTGCACAGGAGCATGGTATGGATTTGAGTGCGAAGGTACCAATCTCCAAGAAAAATGAGCAGCGAAATAAAGCACAGCCCTGTGCCTTGCAGCTCTAAGAGGGAAGTGTGGGTTTATGGGGTGGGCTGGTAGAGCATTGAGGCTGGAAGAGATGGAACAAAAAGCAGGTTGGTTGCAAAAAGAGAAAGCTCGAAGATGGAGACAAACACATAAAAGAAACACAAGACAAAGATGTGCTAAATGTCCTTTGTTCCTCTTCCACCTTTCTTTAAGTTCATCATAGAACAGATGAGGAATCACAACATTGTTCTTTTTTCTCAACAAATAATGCTTATATGTGTTAAAAAGGACTAAAAAAAAGAGTCTTAATCAAATTTATTAAACCAAGACTTAATAGTTTAGTATCTTAATCCCAAGATTTTTAAGGATTTAAAGCTTTATTTAAAACAAAATATTGTTTTTCAATCGTCTTGTCTTTAAATGCTTGTATTGTTTGCATTTCTCTGGTAGAACTTGAGAATTTCTATAACATTACAAGCGCAATCCATGCTTGAAATGTGCATAGAATTGTTTCTTGTAATGTCGCTGCACATCTGTCTTAAGCATGTGTATAAATATATCACTAAAATGGCATGTCTCAACCATCTCGTCACACAATGATACAATCCATTTAATCCAAATCTTTTTAAGAAGTGATTTAAGGATTTTTTTTTTTTTTGCTCCCTACAGTAACTGCAAGCCAATCCAGCGGGCTTTCTTTTCTGATTTATAATGTTAGTAGAGCAAGAATGGAAAGAGAGATGCAGAATAGTCAGCATTTATAACATAGATAAACTACATGAAGTGCCTGTGCTGTGGACTGAAACATTTATCTACAGAAAATCTGCATAGGCTTTGTAATGGACAAGTGTAGAAATACGACATTAACTATATGCATGGTAAATTGCAGAATGTTCAGGCTGCTTTCTGTGTCTATATTTGCTCTGTTTGACATATTTGATCTCTATTAAAAATAGCAATTTGACATTCCTGTTGCATTTTGAACATTGGAAGGATTTTTTAATGTCCATTTTTATCATTTTAATTAAGTTAATTTAGACTTTTTCATTCCTTTCTCTCATTTTCAGCCTCTAAAAGTGTCATCAGCAGCATGCTGAAGGAGCCGTCTTTAATTTCAGACCAAATATTGGCAAAGAATATCTACCAAGTAAGGAATTTTAATCTTTTGATGTTACCCAAATGTCACAATAAAATAACTGAAAGTATTTGATGGAGTGCATAGATTTTACTATACATAATTTTACATTGTAAGTACATTGGTCATTTTACAACTCAATGCTAATATGTTACAAGTTTTTACATGTTGCACCGGCTTACCACACTCAGCCAGCAGTCATTCCTGTCAATCTGCCTGCATCTCCCATGTTTTCTCCCCTTCCCCACACTGTAAGGGCTTCCCTCACCTCCCTTACACCCTCCCTCCCACCCACTCGCCTACCTTTTTTTTGGCATGCCATAATATTTCTTCCCCTTCTTTTCAGTGCACAATAAATGACTGCTGTTATGGACCGCTGGTAGACTGCATCAAACAGTATCCTATCCCCATAAAATTTTAAGCTTGAAAATGATGAGGAGCTATTGAAGGGGATGAGATGTGTCTGGCTTAACCTGACATAAAAGTTCTGCTTCACGGAGGAGGCGTCTCATCCCTTCTGCCATACCACTATCAGCGATCCAAGGGCTTGAATGCGATGGAGGGAAGAGCTGGAGGAGATGATAGACTAATGTAAATTCATCTTCATATGAATTCAGCAAATCAGACCCAATGTTCTGTGATACAAATATAATAATTTAAAAGCACTGTGGAAAAACATTACTACACATTCCTTTTAATATAGCTTTTAACTGGATTACATTTAGTTTTAATAAAGCAATTTAGCCCAGCAGACAGTGTGAGTTACATTAGGCCAAATGAAACTCTTAATTTTATGTTTAGTTTGTCAGATTACAATGTTTCATTTTCATCTTTTGTGCAGCTATAAATAACCCTTTCTTAACCACTATTAGGGCAGAATGGTAGTCCAGTTTATTTGGGGGTAACCAGCTGGGTAGCACACTAAATATTTCATGGGGGAGGAGTCTTATTTAAATAATTGTAAATGTGTAAGCATGTGTTATTGTGTCTCACTCTGCTTTGTTGAGTGTGGTGGGGCTGTTACTCTGTTCACAGCCAGTCAAGCCTGTCCTATCCTTCCCTCCTTTCCCCCTCCCCTCATTTTCTCTATTCTGTGGCAGTCCCTTTAGAGTCAACTGAAAGTCTGTTACTTTGCTGCAGAGTTCATAATAACCATCCTGCTGCTGTGTGCGTTCAAAGAACTCCAAACTTGAAAAGAAGTGGCTTTTATGCATGTGTGCAAGTCATGGTATGAATTTATTAGAATCTATTTTTAAGCTGTTAGTGTTTGTTGAGTGTAACATGATGCTGAGAGAACATTTCCACCTCTTGACTTAAGTAGATTATTCATGATGTTGAGCTTTAGGTAAAAAAAATTGAATCTGTTGCAACGGGCATCCTAACCCAGACTGACGGTCACTGAGAATTTTTTTTTCTCTAATATGTTGTTTATTTGAATAATCAGTGGAGTTTTTGTACATTTTGTAAAACTGATGTTTGTTTGTTTTCTGCATTAAGAGAATGCACCCTGGAGTTTTGTCGAGGAAAACTGATTTAATTCACCTGAAAGTCTGATTATGTCCTACAATATCTTGATTGGAAGTGGTTGTGTTTCCCTCGATTTTTCCATGATATCACACAACATTCCAGTCTTGGGAAGACTTTGTCATCACAGACATGTTTTCATCACATGTTTACTCCAAATAAAGCCACTTCTGACACTTTACCTCTAGAAATCCATATGAATTTATACAATTAAAGAGTTAAAATTCATTCAACATCATTAGTGAAAGTGAAAAACATATATAGAGCCTGTTACCATCCAATGCCCTGGTTTAATGTATGTTCTTGTGGACCATTATTATGTTTGAGTAGACCTGTGAAGTATTGTTGTGTGTTAGATTCCTTAACTCTGTTCTCAGTGTCATTGGACAAGAGCATGAAGTTCTGCTCTGTGACAAACTGAAGGAGAAAAATCTTTCCTTTCTGGGTAAGTCACTTCTTGACCTTCATATCACACTTTTTCTTTGGTCTTTAAATTGTTCCTATTGAGTTTTATAATCAATCCCCAAAACCTGGTAGATTCTATGAATGCAATCTTTTTGTCATTTGCTGACTGTATATTGTTTTTAATATTCATTGTAAATGGATAGATGGGCTCTGAATTTAAAGCAGTATCCCGTGTCTTCTGATCCAGCTGAGTGCTCTGAATTACAGCCACAAAAGCTTAATCAATTCCCTGAAAGCCTCACTTTAATTAGCTTTTATCCACACCCCACAGGTGTAATTACTATAATTAGAGCAACAAAGTGGTTCCAAAGACAAAGTTGAGCTTTTTTATTTTTGGCTTTGTGTTTTATTTTGGTTTTGTATGACTGGTCAATCAGAATAAAATATTTGTCATTTACTTAATCTGTTTAATAAAATAGTTTTTATGTTGACTTCTCTGAAACAATTGCTTTGGTTTAACTATATTAAATCACAATAGAATGTCCAAATATGAAATTGTTTGGGAGAGTTTTAAACCGTCCCTTCCTTCCATCACCCCATCATATCACCATCCCCAAGGTCAGATGAATGATGAAAGATAAAAGTCATTCCCTCTGTCATTAAGACCATATCATTTATTTGGACATGAAGCACTGACCTTTCTCCAGGGCTGTACGCAGGACTGTTCTAAAACTGTCAGAGTTCGAGGGGCACAAGGGCCACTGAAGCAGCCTCACCCTATCTGATAAATGGATTGGAAATAAGCCACCCAACAGCAGGGATGGCCCATTAATTTTAATCAAAGCTGATGTAAAAAGGCGATCACAGCCACATGAGAATATCAACCTCCCAGTGTATGTGTGTGTGAACAGAGGTCCCTATCCGGTGACAAACACACATCTACACCTACATTATCACAATCAGCATGCCCTTCTGTACCACAGGCCTCTGGCGGGCTCGCTGACCTGTCTCAGCTCTTTTTCTTCACCCTTGGCTGATGCTGCCTCCTCACCACCACTGACACCGCCACCCTCCATCTCTCTTCAATTCCCTTCCATGCCCCATTAGTTGAGCTTGGCTGGAGACAAAGAGGCAGGGCCTTGGAACCGAATGACCTGGTCAGCCTGAGATTTAATGGAGAAATCAGGTGTTGGAGGGATAATGACCAAAGCACGCCAGAAGTCAAGGACAATGGCTGCAGCCTGCACTGTCAGGGGTCAGGCGTACAGAGGCAGTAATGCCAAACGGGTCCTCTTGCTGTATATTTTATAAAGTGTAGCCAAACGGCAACTTGGAGTGAGGCTCTCTAATTAAGTGTAAAAAGGTTTTTGTGCAGTGGCAGCTAATACGTATCTGGCAGTATTTATTCATTTTATTGCACTTTGTGTCATTTACCATCTCCTTCCATTTCAAAATTTTGATGTGTCATGAGAAATTTTATAGTTTTTGTTTGGTTTAAAAACAAGTTTCTTTAAATTACTTAAACTAAAAGAAAACTTATTCAGTTAATTTAAGTAGTTTTTGATTAGCTTTTATTTTTTTCCCACCCAAAATAACAAATATTAAAAATTTTCACTCCCTATTTTATAGATGAAAATCAACTAAGAACCATGGGTTATGATAAAACCCCTGATATTATCCTGGAGGTTCCTGTTGGTATGTATTTATTTTATAGACGTCTGAATTTATGTATTTATTTCCTGAATAAGAGTACTACATATGCAACATGTTGCAGTGCCCAATTCATATATTTTGTTGGATATGGTGTAAGAAAAGGCAGCGCAACCTTTGGCTTCTGAATTATGTCAATTACCACCAGTTTTATGAACATTTCTGTGTTTCATTTTATGAAAAGCTGTGGAGGGACATATTATACATTGGATTGAGAGCAAAGCCTCTTTTGGGGATGATCACAGCCATCGAACTTATCTCAAGGAACAATTCTGGAGTTACTGGAACAGGTAAGCCTTTTTTTGTTTTGTTTTAATAACTTCATTTATTTTACGGTTATTTTGTATCAGCCTTGTTGTTGATGTTTATATTCTCAGTTATAACTACTGCAATTAAAGGGACCACAAACCACTGTCAGCTTTTCAGTATCATAAAAAAAAACGTTTCATATCTCTGTCCAACAACTCCTACCACTTCCTGACTGGTATAGGCTGCTTTCACCACACAATTCCACATGGTACGTTTTTACATTACACCACTTCCACATCAAGTTGTGTTATTGAAGGCTTTTTGCAGCCTGAATGGTTTGCCTGCAAGCTTGATTGTGTTCTAGAATACAGACATTGTGTTGGAAGGGAAGCTAGGAAGTGAGTGATTAATGCGTTGCATCTGTTGTCATGAGAACCTTTGGACAGGAACAGGCCTTTGTGGTCTGGCCGTTGTAGAAGTTGAAGTGTGGTGTGTGTGTGTGTGTGTGTGTGTGTGTGTGTGTGTGTGTGTGTGTGTGTGTGTGTGTGTGTGTGTGTGTGTGTGCACTCGCATTTCTGAATGAATTTTAGAATATCAACTGACCTATGTCATTGTCCATTGAGAGAACATTTCTCTACCCCAGGGATTAAGAATATTTTTCACTGCCATTAAACTTTAACGTAAACAAAGGTTCAAATTGTTAGTGCTAGTCCACTGTGCTTCTAGTGTTCTGATGAATCTAGATTTGGATATGCCTGTTAAGTTTTGTTAAATTGATCCACAATTATTCAAAACATTAGACTTTATTTGATAAACGTTTATTTTAACTGTTGACTGTTTAGTTTTTACATTTTAAAAAAAAATGTATTGTAAATGATGATGTAGACTAGGTCATCTCTTCAAGGAGGCTGCAAGTGAGATTTATACACCCTGAAGGGTTAATGTTGAAAAATGTCTGACGATCAGCTTTTATAAAAGTTTGGTGCTAGCTCATAACAAAAGCTAACAACAACAAGCTAAACTGAGGTCCTCCAACCACATTTTCAGTTGCAGGCCGAGTCATTTCTACGTTCTCCTCTGTCATGCGGATGGAAGACCTTAGCTTAGCCTGTTAGCTTTAGCGCTAGCACCGAGCTAATACATAATGGTGATATAGCATCAGCGCTAGCGCGAAAGCTAATAGGCTAAACTGAGGTTCTCCTTCCATGAAGCAGCTCTGTTGTCCTCCATCCAAATTTTCAGTTGCAGGTTGAGTCATTTCTACTTCTTCTCTGTCAACGTGTGCTGGTTTCATTTTAAAGAGCTGATCGTCAGATATTGTCCAAGGTTACCCTTCAGGGTGGATAAAGCTCGCTCGCAGCTTCCCACGGATGACCTGGTTTTTGTCATAATTTACCCAGTATGCTTTGCAGTGTCTATAAAATGGCTCCATCTGTGTGACAATATATTTAAAAAAATTATTAAAAACTAAACAGCCTTCAGTATTTTCACAGACCTTTTTTTACATTTAAAATAAATGTTTATCAAATAAAGTCTAATATTACAATTAATCATGGATCACTTTAAATACCAACAAAAAGATCAGTTGTGACATTGCAAAGTGTCAACCACTGTAATGAAGGAAAAAATGTTTAGCAGTACACTCAAATGGAAATATTCATTCCAAGCTGAGGTAATCTGAGCGACTTGTGTAGTGGTACACACACATAGACATAGGACTGCTGGTCGCTCCAACATGTTTTTTACATCCCTGCCTCCATTGGCTCTGAATCCCTGTACCTCTTGCTACAGCCCTGATCCCTATCAGCTGTGATGGCCATCTGACATGTTGTGACATGGTGCTGCAGTGCCAGGAGGTGACTTTCCTTGACGCCATGTCCAAAAAATAAAGCAGAATCGAGCTGTCTCATTATATGAGTGTCTTTGTTTTCTGTGCCTGTTCAGATCCAGATTAGGATCTTGTTTCTGGATAAATCAAAACAGAAAGAGAAACTTATTACCATAAATGATTTTTTATATGACTCAACCTAAATTTTTACGTCAGACAATATATTGGAGAATGTTAAACATAGAAAATACAAAAAAAATGATCACATTTAACTTGTTAGAGATGCACCAATCCACATTGTACGTTCGATATGATACCTAAATTTGGATATCGGCCTATACCGATACTATTCCAAAACCAGAGCTCTGTTTGTTTCTATAACATTTAAAAAACTGGTGTATAGTTTAAAGTTACTCCTATTAAAAACAAGGATTCATGTTGTGATAAAAAGTTGGTTTAGCCACAGAGCTGCTCGCCTGCTAGCTGGCTGCATACTGTGGAATAGATTTCCTAAACGAAGAGGTGTCTCGTTACTCCGTGTCTCATTGAGCAATCACATCTGGAGTCATTTCAGCGTACAACATTATAGAACAGAAACGGCTCATAATTTGAAAATATCACCATGTTAGATCTGAAAATTTTATCTATGGGTTTACATTGCCTGGGCCAAAAAAAAGTTGCCACCTGAAAAAAGGTCATACACTCTACTAATAAAGTAGAGTGTAAAGCTAAAGCCTTTAGCTTTGATTATGGCACACATTTCCTGTGGCATTGTTTCGATAAGCTTCTGTATTGTTACAAGATTTTTTTCCATCTAGTGTTGCATTAATTTTTCACTAAGATCTTGCATTGATGAAGGTAGTCTGCTTCACAAAGCCTTTTCCAGCACATCCCAAAGATACAGTGGGGAGAACAAGTATTTGATACACTGTTGATTTTTCAGGTTTTCTCACTTGCAAAGCATGTAGAAGACTG
>JAUBOC010000002.1:7831003-7852340 GCA_032275365.1 Anablepsoides cearensis
TTTAAGAAGAAATCCAGCTGATTCTGTTTATTCCGACATACCATTTTTGAACGACGCAGAGATTTTCTCTACAATACTGTACTGTAATTCTTTTATGGAACTCTATATACGGTAATAGTTTGTGTTACAAAATTTGTAAATTTTATTGCTCTTAATAATTTAGCTTGAGAACTCAGCATGAGAGAAAAAAACAAATGATGTTCCTTACAGTACTGTATTTCCTTGCAGTACTGTATTTCTGGTTTCTGCAAAAGATTGAGTCCGCAAACTGTGAAACACAACTTTCCCAGGCTTCACTGTACCTGGAGAAACCCCACGTATGTACAAGGAGAACGTGCAAACTCCACACAAAAAGGCCGGGAGGCAAACATGTGACCTTCTTGCCGTGTGACAACAGATCTCCCAACTATCACTGTGCCGATTATCAAAAAAAAAAAAAAAATAAAAATTAAATCAAGGTGTTAGGGAATGATGGGCACCCTCAGCTCCATATAACCTAGAGAAATTCCTGTTAAAAGTCCCAGCAGGTGTGTTTTGTCACTGTAAACTGATGATCTCTACTCTTGTAAGCTGCAGCCATTCCATTAACAAGACTATCCCTGCGTCTCCCTCCTTTATTAACAAGAAACCATCTCAAAACAATAACCGAGGACAAACTGGACTATCTCTGCATGCCTGACTCCCCATCAGGCTGTGCATTTCTGTTATGGAACAGTAGTCCTGCTCAATGGCTGGCCATAATTAAGTACCAAATATACCATATTGTGTGGCTGTGTAATCAAATCAAGAGAGGATAATATTCCTCTGTATTAAGCTATTAATGTAATTGGTCATGAAGCATAAAGTATGTTACGTAATTAAGTAGTCTCAAAATTATATAGGCCTACATTAAGAATTAGCCAACCTGAGCAAATGTTGTCTCTGTGTGGCTGTTTTAGGGAACATTGCTTCCTGATTTTCCTTTTTTTTTTTCCTGTGGCCATTAGTGGAGACAGGAGGGGATGAGACCAAATGTTTGGGAGACAGAAAGCGTGCATGAACCAGAGGGATGAAATGATCTCTGTCGGAGGAATTGCCTCTGTGACCCTTTCGTAAATCCAGCCTCCATTTACATATAAAGGGTTCCTTTAATCAAGGTAAGTGTTATTATATTGTGCCTCATTGGGCAAGGGAGTTTAGGTGTTAAATAAAATCTTGTCTGCCCTGCTACCTTCGGGATGTGATAGGTCTGGATTTTTCAAATGTCAGCACTGTGGCAAAAAAAAAAAAAAATGGCCGGTTTAATCAGTCTGCCGGCATTTAGCTTCATAGGAGGGTCTCTTTATGGGTATCTGTGTGTGAGCGAAAGAAAAACAACACAGAAAGAGTGTATCTGTGTGGCTGTGAAATAAAAGGATCCCCTTCTTTTGGACACAGAATGGATGCTTGTGTCTGTGACCGTATAAATTTGTCTTAGTGTCTCTTGTCTTTGAGTCCCAGGTCAGGCTTCTCACTGGCCCCTACTCTCCCTTAAATCGTCTCTCCCCTCTGGTAAAAAATAATCAAAACAACCCCCCCCCCCTCCCCCCCACGCACACACACACACAGTCATACACTTCTTCTTACCAATACGCATCTCAAACCAAATCCCCATTGAAGGATCGACCATGACACCCAAGGCCCGTATATCTAGCTCAGGGACCGTAATGTACTGCGGTGTTCCCGTCTTTGCATATAAGATAATTTGGGCATCAATCCTTCTCGAGACAGATTTATGTCACTCGGAGGACAGTTTCACTTCTCCTTCTTTATCGCTTCACTGGAGCCTGCTTAATTTCCCCCTGTCAGCCCCTTCCCCAGGAGATGTTATTTTTTCCCTAAATGTCCAACATTTGCATTGGGGCTGTCCACGACGGGGAGAGCGATGGCGCTGTTGTGATAAATAAATTTGTGCATTCCATGCCAGGTTGTCTCCCCCCACCCTCACCCCTCCTTGTTTTTACTCTGTTGTTGTTCCTGTTGTCTGGCGCCACAAGTCGGGTCCTCTCTGTCCCGGGATGGTTCCCACTTTTTCACAAATGTCCAATTCATCCTTGGCCCTCCCACCTCGACCCTTAAGGATTCTGCTCGAACAGCCTTGAAGGCTGTTGCAAAAATTACACACCCAGGGTAAAAGAAAAGGAATCTGTGCTGCCCCAGTGAAAAGGAACAAAATCTAATCCTACTAAACCCTTAAACAAAATATGTTTTTTTAAAAAAGTGGGGAAAAAATCACAGTACTTACTTCCCCCTTTTTTTGCATTACAAGATGGAGGTTACATGTAGTGCCATTGTCCATCCATGCCCATATTCATCCCCATTCCACTCATAGGCCCTAGAAATGGGAGATAAATGTCAGAAAAAGGGTCAGCAGGAGTTTGTAACACAGAAAAGCGAAAGGAAGCTCATTAAAGGAGGCAACGAATATTGTTAGATGGGAAACAATGATGGAAAAGGAGTTGAAAAGTGAAAATATACACAGATTCAGTTGTTACATGTATAAGAATTTTTCCAATGCGTTAGATCATATGAATAATGAAAGAAAAGGGACTGTGAGGCAAATGGTGAGGGATCTACTACATGCTAAGGTGACCAAAGAGGATACATTTTTTTGGATAACCAGAGGTGAAACTACTGATTGGGAAAGTGAGGGTGATGGTAGGTGGAAAGATGAAACCATAAAGGTGGTGGATGCATTTACCAGCTGGTCGGATCCCCATGTGTTGCTGACCGTCCAGCACGAAGCTGCCCATTGGCTGGCCCTCTGGACTGTATGCTGCTCCTTGGCTCACTGAAGGATCAAGAAGAAAACCTGATTGTAGTCAAAACGTGGACATGAAAAAAGGGAGGGAGGAAGGGGGGGGGGAGAAGAAAAGAGAACACACCAGACAATCAGCAATTGTCTCAGCTCCAGCCCAAACATACTGTAAGACATTGTGCTCGTGTTGGTGGACCGCATTGACTGACGCGTGGCATGCAAACACACATACAGTAGGTCCTTATGCATGCAAGCACATACACACACATGCGTGCACACAGTCAGTGTCATTCAAAACCATGAGCACAGGGGACACATTGTTCTCTAATTCTCTAACCAAGCAAAGAAAACATGCAGTTTGACAGGATGAGAGGAACTTCTGCTTTATAAAGTGGAATGAATTCAGAGATTAAAACAAAAAAAAAATGCACATGTATCCTTTATCTCCCATGAGAAAACAATGCAACAGCATTATTGATGTTAATCTTAAATTGCAACTTTATTGCTAAATGTGGATGATTGATATGATCTGTCCCAATACAAAATGCTTAAGAGCAATCATTTCCCTATCATATTTGGCTTTGCTCATAATTTGTCTTATTGAGCCAACATTATTGGCTGGAATATATTTAGGTACATATTTATAAGAATAAAATCACAATTTAAGTCTACAGGGAGATGATAGTTTTTATGTGTTTGCAAACATCGTCAGTCGGCACACGCTGCATGTTTACTGTCAAATATTTTCTAAAATAAGCACAATGACTGCTGAGTTGATGACATTTGTTCCCATTTCATTCATGATTTCACATTTTTAATTTAAATATCCTCCCAGTGGATTAGGATTTTTAAAAGATGGTGAGTATTTTAATAAAAAAAACACTCCAGCATGTTTGTATAGCTTGTTTTTGATCAAATCATTGTCAGTGCAGCTAAAGGGGATTGCAAATCACATAACTTTATATTTGCCATTAACTGTAAATTAATATATACAATATGTGTGCATACAAAATTAAATATTATTATAAATATTATATTATTTATTCATATAAAACTTAATGCATTTATTTCTAAAACCTTTTACTATTCAGTCTGATAACTGAGTAATCCACAGATGTTTTCTATACCTGAAAATTGCTGCATAATAATAATTTTTAAAAAGTCGAAGGAGTGAAATACAAATGCAGCAGGAAAAAAAGTAAATGTAACACTCTATAACACCAAGCTGTGGGGGGAAAAAATCAAAACAAAACAGAATAAAAAAAGGATAGAACTCATAAACTGCTGCTAGCGTCTCCTACACGCCCCTTGTGCCCAATTAGTAATTCACAGAGAGCGCTAATATACCACTCTCTCCACTTAGAGTGGGAAATCTCCAATTAGAGTTGATCAGCAAACAGCTTGCAACACTGCAGAACATCACATTGGGAAAAAATGGAAAAGGGAATAAAGAGAAGCAGCAGCAGAGGAAAAGGGGTATAGAGTTTATATGAAGGGGAAACAGGTGTATATGTTAGGTGTTAAAAAAGACATTTGGGCTCCAGGCATGCCAACTATAAAACAAAATTAGGAAGAATGTCTTCATGTGGGGGAACAAAAGGTAGAAGACTAAATTTCATAGATTGGCTGGGTTGTTCTGCTTTTTTTTTTTTTTTTTTTTACCTGCTCGATTTGACTGATCGATCATGGGTTGTACTATTCTTCTCCTGGCGTTAATAAACCTAGAGGCGAGAGGAAAGAACAAAAACAACAGGAGAAATAAACAAATGTTAAATCACCCGGCATTCGTGCATAAAAAAGATTCATCACGAGCCTGCACAAAGACAAACAGTTTTGCATGACTTAATGGCAACATTAGCGGCAAAGTCCTTGAGAGAGGCGTGCACAACAAAACAGAAACAAACAAAAGGACAATTGTGTGCTGACTTGAGAACCCAGTGAGGGATACTTTTAATGTTCCATATGATCTATTCCCCCCTCTTTTAATAAAGCTTTTGATTACGTTCGGTTGCTATGGGCACCAGGGAGACATTCCTCAAGTATTAAGTGCAGCTCGGGCACAGAAGCTCGGGCACATCCCCTTCTCTCTCTCTCTCTCTCTTTTCTTTTCTCAGGCAGCCAGTTGAACACAACTTCATACCACGCTCCCCAAAACGTTATTTTTGCAACGATATCCATCGCTCTTTCAAAGTCAGCTTTAAGTTACAGATAAGGCAGGATACAAATGGCTCTTTTCATTGCATCCTACCTTTTTTCACCCCCCTCTTTGCCTCCACCACCCCCCTTCAGTGGGACCCCCACTCTTGTTGCATTGTAGGGGGTTCTGCACCCCTTCCAGCTGTCCAGAAATGAGGACCAGGCATGGGCCACTCCGTGCTTTCACGAGGTATTGTTATGTCAGTGAGCCCATCAATTAGGCTGTCTGAAGTTTTATCACCGCCACGGCAGCGAATGAGCACAGCTCCACAAAGCCTCCCCAGCAAGGCTCGCTCCTGTGGCTTTTCCAGTGGCGAGCCGGAGGTCACTGGGAGGTGAGTGCCAGCCGGGGGCAACCTTTTTAACTCCGAATAGCAATGCCCTGGGCCGTGTCAAACGCAAGCTGGCCCACTCGAGCAGAGCTAGAACTTTACCTTTTGCTCCATTTTTTTTTTTGGTTTTGCCCCTTTTCTAATTAGTTTTCTCATGTTTGCTTTTAAAAACTTAAATCTTGGACATATCATTGCAGGTACCGCCATGTGTTTAACATTAAACAAGGGTTTCAAATCACGTTGGAGCTGTCCAGCATGCTGGTTCCAGAAAAGCAGAAGAGAGAAAAAAAAAAGTTCACCTCCCTCCTCTAACATAGAGGCCCTCGGCACCATCAATATGGCCAAAAGAACTGGTCATTAGAAGGAAGGGAGAGCTGGAACCAATTTGGGCTCCTAATCCCCCATGAAGCCCTGATACCTGCCCTTACCTTCTCCAATGAATTTAAACGCCTGTAATCTGCCCAGCTCAAAGTGACATGGTTAAACGTACAAAATGCACGGCTGAGAAAAAAAAAAGAGACGCAGTGCTCATTTGCTAGGGGGCATCCAGAGTGCAGGTACGCAGGGGTGCTGTGGGCCCCGAGAGGGAAAAGATGAAACACATCCATATGAGATTATAAGGAAATGAAAGAGGAGGATGGGAGGAGAATAAGAGTTGGAT
This sequence comes from Anablepsoides cearensis, assembly GCA_032275365.1. Classification (NCBI taxonomy): domain Eukaryota; kingdom Metazoa; phylum Chordata; class Actinopteri; order Cyprinodontiformes; family Rivulidae; genus Anablepsoides; species Anablepsoides cearensis. The sequence continues at coordinate 7,836,969 of JAUBOC010000002.1, forward strand.
TGGAAGTCATATAGGATTGTAATGCATGATTTGTGATTTAAGGGAGCACTGAGGATTTTATTACTGGGAAAGTACTTTTTTTTAAAAGAACAATGGGACACATTTTTTTTGTCAAATTCCCCTGCTGTCAGACGTTTTAAGAGAAATAGTTCCAACTTGAAAACCAGCTGAGCAAGTAAACAAAAATGCATTTCTGGCATTGCAGGTCCTCTTTAAGCACAGACGGCGTCACATGCCAAAATATACGTCTGCCTTTCTCACTTTCTAGATGCACCAAAAGGGTTTGAAATCACAACCATGTGCATTTGTACCTATTCTGGGTCATAACCATAAACACATAATATTAGGAATGTTCTTCCCAGGCGCTAAATCTGACCATACGGTTTCACTGCAGAGGGAATTCTCAGGAGAGTTTGCTATAGGATCAAAGTGACATTTTTCAGATTCTCTAAATGTTCATGTAAAAATACTGTTTTTCAGTTTATGTTTTTCTAACTTTTCCTGGAAACATTTGACCTAAAGTCCACAGGAAGTTTTTTAAACATGTTTGCTTTTAATGAAATGGTGATTTTTATTATGAAAACAGCTCTTTATGCAGACAAACTGATGCATATTTAAATGGCTGCAACTCATATAGACTCTGTTTTTGTCGACATTTCCTATTTGCTAACTAATGCCACATTGCGCCACAAAGTCAAGAAAGTGCGGCTTTTTGCAAGCTAAGCAAGTTGCCACAGTAACAAGCAGGCAATGAGGTGCAGTGGAGGGAGTGGAGGGTGACCAGAGGGCCTCTCCTGTGGCCTTAAAGCACCTTTTATCAGTCTGAGTAAAGCCAATTGAGATTATCTGAGCCGGGCTTGATAACAATGTTTTCCCTCAACCCGTGAGCTGCTAATGGAGTGTGCTTAGAACAACACAAGCAGGAATCCTCCAGAGATGAAGGCAGTTTGGACGGATTGTCAGACGGATGGACCCAAAGCCCCAAGAGAGACACAGAGGTTGACCACAGGGATGGAGAATTCCTAAACCACTTGCTAAAACATACATATGTGCTGTAAATTTGCACATCGCCACCATGGACATGACCACAACCACCGCCAGAGTGTCCAAGGACTAACCCGAACTCGGGAGGCTCACTCACATGGGACGCCGGCTTAAAAAACCTCCAGCCCAAAGCTCATGTTTTTATTATCTACATCTGGTGGTCTAGCTTATTACGACCTGCCTCTGCTCAGTGTTAGCGCACAGAAACACCAACACACACACAGAGTACACGGCGCACCTCTCAGCATGGTAACTCCATGCTGTCTTCAAACAAATAATTAAAGCCAGGGTTGGGGTGGGGGTCACAAGGAGGTCATTCATCGGGATACGGCTCAGAATGTGTACGACGCCCCAGGAGCAGGCGGGTTGGGGGGGTGGGAGGGGGGGGGGGACTACTGCTGTTTAATGTAAACGACTAATATCATCTAGCCAATAAGCTTTTAACACATTTTCGTGTCGCATATCAAACACCAAGCTCGGAGTGTTGGGCGTGCGTTGAAGCGCGCGCGCGCGGTCTGTGCACACGCGCTGTGCATGTCAGCACATTCTTCACAGACTACTGCCAAACAGCCCACAGTAGCACCTCCGGCTAACATGCTATGGAACGGAGTAAAAGAAACACAAACACTCGTACGCATCTTTGATTTGATGGCTCTCACCCGTGACTATTTAAAGTGGAAAGTCTGACTGTTGTGGCTTTTGTAGCTCGCAGAGGAAAACTGCAGACAGATATGAATGATGGAGCCAAGGCAGCAGGAGTCCACTTGACACAAGGTCTGCACAAGGCTGGATCAACACTGAATCCTTGGTTAATAATATCTGTTCTCACATGGGCGGGGAGTAGGGCTTCAGACATCTTTGAGTGTGTTAACTACTCTATTCTAATGTGATAAATAAACTTTATTGTCTTTTTAATGCTTATGAATCCTATGAAAGTTTACTGGGTTTAAAGATGGAATCATTTCAAACCAGTTCCTCTGACTCAGAGCTCGCCTCTTTATTCTTTTTGTTTAACTTCCTCATCTCAATCTGTCAGAGAGGTCTTGTTTCTGGTTAACTGACTTGCAGCCACACCTGGTAACTTGGTCCCGTTGTCAGCATTCCTTCCTTTTTTTTTTTTTTGAAAATTGTCATGCCAAACCACTCTACCTTGGAGCACAGCCAACAGAGAGCGCATAAGGGAGGGAGATGAAACAGAGAGAGAGAAAGAGAGAGAGCCTTGATGCTTGACGGGCCAATTGCTGCAGAGATCGGAAAATATTCTGCCAATCAGGAGCAGGGTCACTCGTTCGATGAGTTTATGATGAAAGAATGAAACATAGCAAGAGCGAACTGGAAACAAAAAAACAGAGAAACGCCAAACCCGTCTGCACCGAGGAATAAACTCTGGACTGCTCGAAACGTAAAGCATCCAAAGAAGGAATGCAGCTTTAAAACTGCAACATAAAGATGGTTGACGGATTGTCGCCTTCACGGCTGACCAGAATGCATCCGTTTCTAAAGCTCATAAGCCGGAGAGAAAGAAGTTTCCATTCCGCAGTCAAGCCACCACGCCTCTGTCGGTCTGTCTTGTAGGAGGATTAGAAGCAACACAATTGGAAGAAGAATTTGCTGAGCTCAGTCCATGATCACGGCTCACAAACAAGACTGTCCTCTGGTTCCTATTAAAGCTCATTGCTTCCATACTTCCGCTTCAGACAGAAATAAAGATTCCAAACCCCCAGCAATTGAGTCACTGAAATCAAACAAGAAAATGTTTCAGGCTGAACCTCTGCTTGAAAAAAAGACAGCAAGAAATGAGTAAAAAAAAATCATTCCTTTGAGCAGATGCATGTGAATTAACCCCACGAGAAGGGTGTGTTTAGTATAAGCAAACACTAATTATAGTCTGGTCAGACAGTGGGGCAGTCTGGGGGCTACTGAATCTCTAACACTGATCTATTGTAATATCAACAACAGTGATTAAATCAGCTCACATAGTTCAGCAAGGCCCCTGTAATAGTTTATACAGTAGTTAGCCACCAGACTGATTCATCATGAAGTACCACAGGGAAGCATCTCACAGGCTCTACTCCACCAGGATGAAGATGCAGGAGTACAAGGACAATTCTCAAAGACATCCTACGACAGGAAGAGTTTTTCCTTTTTCTTTTCATAAATCCTGTTTTTTTTTTCTTCTTTTAACTTAAAACAGGAGTCAGGAGACGTAGGTCGGGCGAACATTACCTCACCCCTGTGTTTGATTTAGTGCAGATGTGAAACAGAGCAAGGCAGGAACGGTTTTTAGGAACCATCAGAGAGAGAGAGAGAGAGAGAGAGAGAGAGAGAGAGAGAGAGAGAGAGAGAGAGAGAGAGAGAGAGAGAGAGAGAGAGGGCCCAAGTTTAGGGCAACCACTGTGTTTACATAGTTTTACCTCTGTCTCTCTCTCTCTCTCTCTCTCTCTCTCTCTCTCTTACACACACATATACATGCGCACACACACACTCTTTTGTTTGCCTCTGAAAGGGGGACTGTTTCACCTCTCCTCCATGGACTTTCACTGACCTGTTTTTCTTTCGCTTTTTATTACTCCATTCATTGCCCATTTGTGGCATCCCCCCCCCACACACACACACACACACCACCTCAGCCCTATATGACTAACATTTGCATTGCTCCGTCATTCTAGCAGCACAAGTCGTTTTCTCCCTGAAACCCGCAGGAGTGCGACTCATTAAGGCTCCAGTGGAAAATCAGACAAAGAATTATATATTTGTGTTGCTTAACTGACAAGATATAACGAGGAGCTAATTAAAATAAATCAATAGCACTGCGGCACGCTCGCTCCCCGTCTCCTTTCTTGCTCTGATCCTCTGCATCGCAGAGGTGGAGCACTGCAGCGTGAAATGCAGCGACAAGCTACGATTGGTAACTCGTAGGGTTTGTGATGTAAAGGAGAGGTGTCAAAACATTAAAAATATTTGAAAGATAAAAAAAATGCCAGAAGTGAAGAAAAACAACAAAAGAGACAAACATAGACATCTCCAGTGCGTTTTACCCTCCCCGTCCAACACCTTCTTTCCTTTCCCCCCTCAATGTTCAGTGAGGGGATGTCAGCTCTGGGCCCTGCAGTCCAGCAGCCTGACCCCTACAGGGCGGGCTGTGCGGCCCCAGCTGCTGACTGTCCGTCAAACACCTCCAGAGAAGTGTCGGGCCAGGAAGACCGCGCTTGTTGCCCCTTTGATCCGGCAAGCAGCAGCTGCTGCTCCACACAGCAGCACTTTGTTCCTCTGTCTCCTCACCACGCTCTGTCCTACGGCACAAAAAAACACTGAATCCCGCACAAAAGTGGAGGGCGAGAAAGCAGAGGAGAGGAGAAGAAGAAAAAAAAACGTGTGGAAGGAGGGAGGGTTAAGAGATGGGTGGGGGTTTAAAAAAACATTTTTTTTTTCCTCGCTGCAGCACCAACAAGCTCTGACAACGTCAGCGGGGGTTTTTCTTGGCCCCGACACAGCTCTTAGGCATCGCCTGCCTGACGCTTCACCCTCCCTTCTCCTTTAAGAGATATGATAGTTATTGTTTAAATCAGCCAAGGTGAATGGAATGGACTGAGGCCAAGTCTGCCCCGGGCGTCAACACACCTGTATGAAAGAAGCTTTATTGTAGAAACTCAGCATGGCTAACCTGCCCTGGCTTTACCAGTTTTCTGATGTAGTGAAGGAGGATGGCGTCAGGTCTTCTTTCTTTTTCATCAGAAAGGGCCTCTAATATTTACCCTTAATGCCTTTGCTTTCCTCAGAGGCTGCCACTTCAGCCCTGGAATATTTTTTCTTATAATATTATTGATGAATATATCAACCAGACCTCTCACTTGTTGGCACAGTCTGTGTCTTTAACGTCTGCACCACCTCTCTTAAAGCAACATCATTGCATAGACGCACAAAAGGCATTTTCTGCCTGCTCAGGAGCTAAGGGACCAACAGCTGTTTTTTTTTATTTATTACTTTTTAAAATCTATTTTAGCTTCTGATAAAAGTTCCAACACATAGTGTGTGACAGATCTCAACCCACAAGTCCGTTTTCTCATTTCATGGGGAGGGATGAGGGGGTCCTACTTTCACGCAGGGCCGGAGAGTTACAGGAAAAAAAAAAAACCTCTCAAGTAACAGAGAGGAGTTTGAAGTTGAGTAGAGGGAAAGAAGGAATCCAGCACTGTCATTACTCCTGCCTTCCTCTGATAAGTGGGTGTTCTTACTCGATTGCCTCAATTTCTCAGTTGTGAAGTGTGCCACCCCATTTGCCCAGATTTTCCGTTTTTTTACCCCCTCCTCAGCAGCACCTTTGTACATCTCTGCAGGGAGGGCAGATACAGTATATTCTCAGTTTTCAGCCACTTTTCACTGCTATCATACAAATGTGTGGCTCTTTTTTAAAGCCTCTCCATCTTTTTTGCATTATCTATCCATCTCTTATTTCCTTCACCCTTTCTTTGTCTCCTGCTCTCTCATCTTATGCTCCCTTTTCTTCTCAGCCCTATTGCCTGGTAATCGAGGGAGAGATTCTGTGACTCTGTGACTCCCCCTTATTGTCAGATATCAAACAGGGCGGCTTTGTGGATTACCAGGGGAAGCTGATAATGACTTGATAGAGGCGTGAAAATTTCAAACAAAATTGAGTGTCAATTGCCTGCATCGTCTAGGCAACACAAGTGTCTGCCTCTCAGCAGCCAGGCAGGAAATAAGGGCAATCTATTTCCTTTGCTTGATATCAAACGTCTCTCTTTTACCTCCTTTATGACTATAATGGGTTTGGCTCAAAGAGAGAGAGAGAGAGAGAGAGAGAGAGAGAGAAAAGAAGACCTGCCAAGAGCAACAGTTATATCCTTGTGCAGCATGTTTAGATACATTTGTGAGCACGCATGGACGGCACATGTACTTGCAGCCAGTGAATATAAAAGTGAGTTAGCACATGCCAGAAATCTGAAGCCATGAGATATACAGCTTGCATTTAAATGTGGTGTTGAGTTGCTCAATTCCTGGGTTTAGGTTCTGCCACAATCTGTCCCAAACTACCGGGGAGTGTGTGTACAAGTGATTATGTTTAGAAAGGATTTGGCATAGTGAATGGATATTTTCATGTTATTGCAACACGTTCTCACTCTCTACTCGACACATATTGACACTCGGTCATTACTGATGAGGGTTAGGTATTAAGTGCAGGGGTTGAATGTTTAGGGTTAATAAAAGTTAAGTGTAGGGTTCAGGGTCATGGTTAGGATTAGGATTACAGTTAACTGTAGCACATTTTCTGCACTTTTCAAGAATATGACAACAGGGACCAAAACCCGACGCAGAAGGAACCAGACCAAGCGTCAATGTGTGACGAGTTGGGAGTGAGAAGGCGTTGGTTAGCATCATTGTCACTGGGGCATTTTGAGTGAGTGTTTTCATTAAGCACAATTCAAAAACGTGTGAGTGACTCAATTTGCATCTTGCACATATTTGTGACCATGACAGCCACTGGTTAAACAGTGTCAGCTCGTCTCTGACTTCCATACTGAATTATTAATTTGAGTTTCAGTTGCACATAACGACTCTGACACACATATGTTTCGACACACACACACACACACACACGTGCAGGCATGATCAGAAGCAGACTTTAGGGCTAAAAAAGCCAAGCAGCAGGCCACTGGTATAAATAGCTGTTGTTTTGGTGGGGTGGGGGGGTGGGGGGGCTGCTGGCAGACACAGCAGTGACACTGCGGAACAGACCACAGGGACTCTGATGTGCCCGGTGGCCTGAAGCTTAGTCCTCTGCCTCTCAGATCAGCTCTACCGCTGGCTGTGAACAGCTTTGACCGGCCTCCTTCATATGTGACAGCTTTAAACAAACACTACAAAGACGCCATCAGTTTAGCTCATGCTTTGAAAAATGGCTCTTTAATCGAAGACTGCAAAATCTTGTGTGTGATTCTCTGCATGATACAGAAAACCAAATTCAGAAAATAATATATATTATAAAGACTTTTATTTTTAATTGCTAAGCCATAGTTCCATGTCATGTGTGTCATACTAATATCGCATCAGCTCACATAAATATGAAACAATGCCAAACTTATAACATCATTGTCTTGAAAGGCTGTCTCAGATCTTAGTGGAATATTTTAACCACTAACCTTTGGACTTCAAATTGAGAGCCTAAGTTTAGGGGCTTGTTTTGCTTTTCTGTCTGTTTTGATCTCATTTCTGTAAACAGACATTTTCTTATGAAAATGTAGAACCCGTGTATAGGGAACTGATTGGTACTGGAAGTTTACTGGTGTCTGTTTGCAGCTTAAGTTATGTTGCCTGACCACATGTGAGCAGAGGGACCAGCTCGAATGTGAGCTGAAATCCAATCCTGAAGCAATTGTCTGTCATTTCACCCGGGTTTGGCTTTTATTTTCAAACATTTCTGTATTTAAACGTAGAAAACATTCCTGCATCAGCAGACAACTGCAAACTGAATCTCAGAATATCTGATACCTCTTCAATAATAGACCTGAAGTGAGATAGAGCATAGCCTGAACCGACAAAGGATTATATTGATTTATAGAGTCTTCCATGATAGGCTTATTGGCCTTCACTTCAAAGCCACAGAGGGCACAAGGCCATGAATCACAGCTCCAGAAAACACACACACACACACAACAAGTAATAATAAGACACTGTAGTGTCGTTAAAGATGTGATTAAAACTTTTCTGTTTTATATCCCAAATCGCTCACTTTTCTTGAATAGAGATGGAGTAAGGTCACTGCAGGTTATTTTCACTGTGACAATACAAACAAAGAGAAAAGAGGGCATTGCTGCATTAGGATACATTGATGGAGGGAATGTGGTGTGTTTAAGAAGGAGGTAAAGAAAAACAGACGCTGATAGAATGAGTAAAAGAATGAGCATGCTGGGACAGACAGAAAATACCTCGTGGAGGTTCACGGAGTTGAATTAGCTCAGCCAAAAAAAAAAAAAAAAAAAAAAAAAAAAGAGGAGCTCCTGTCCTCCTTGGCCCGAATACACACAAATGCACACACATATACCCCCCCACCCCCCACCCCCCCAAGGTCATTCTGTTACACCTGGTCACCTTTATCCCTGTTTAGTCCTCCAAAATCCAGGCCTCCTCCCAAACTCATACACAGCATCCAGGCATCCCACACACATCACTGCAGAGGCGCACGCAGCAACAGCCTGTGGATAACGCACAGATCCTCTGGGCTATCTCTCTCAGCAGATAAAACTAATTATTCCAAATCTACTCTGTCAGGTTGTCTGATCCTCTGGGGCCTCAGTTTAATTCTCTCTTTCTCTCCTTTTGTCACAGCTCCTCTCTCGGTCATAAACCACAAAAAAAAAAAGAAAAAGAGAACAAGAACCCATGCTAAGTGCTAACTGACCTGCTGTGTAAAAACATAAACAAAGTGAGGAGCGATAAAGCTTCACAGCAGCTGAAGTGCTCGACTTTCGTCAAAAGTGCTGAGATGTTTCTTAAAAAAGAACTTTGCTAAATACACTCAAATACACAACTGATAGATTATTTTATAGCAGGAAACTTAATCATCAAATATATCTATTTAGATGCTTACTCACAGTTATTGTTTGCTGTTTGGATACAAATTCCCTTTAAGTCTAAAACCTACAGGACAATGTGCCAGGCTTTCCAAAACCTGCAGACGAACCATCCGAATGAATGAGCTCTAAAGGCAAATGGAAGCTCATAAATATAGACTTGACTGTATAGACTTTGCATTTTATCTTTCAGCAGTTTTTCCCTTTGTGAGCCAAGGACCTCTATAATGTGTGTGGGGGGTTGGATGTGGAAGATGGGAGGATGGCGGGGAGACGACGGGGACGACAGCGAGGATGTTAGGGGAAGAAGGTGATGGCAGAAAGAGCAGAGGAATAAGAATGAGGCACAGGTTGAGAGAATGAGATAGAGGAGAGCCGGGGTCACAAATCTTGCTGCTATTCTAGTATGTGACATCTTCGCTCGTTTGCGGCTGCTCATTAACAAACAATACTGCTGTGAAATTGGTTTAATGACAAAGTAATAAAATTGCTATTCTGCTCACAGATGGCCTGAGGCACAGGGAGATTCTAGCAGGCTTTACTGAGGCTGCCCGTGTGCATTAAGCTGCTTGTTCATGAAAATAAAATCCCAACACTTCTCACTATCACTAACTTTTTTTTTCTTTTTAAGTTTTTTTTTTCCTCTCCCCTTACAAATGAAATAAATTAACCTACTTTCCCTCCTTGTATTCTCTTTGAATTCTCCCTCTCCCACATTCTCACCCTCTTGCTCTCCTCGCTCTCTCTGGTGTATTCTCTCGATCTTTCTCCAGTTCTCACCCCGAGTACGAGAAATTACCATCTTAAAATAAGAAGGAAAAAAAAAAAGGAGGCCTGCCCACGCAAACGCAGCTCAACTTCATTTCAAACGCGGAGCCCTTGTTATTAAACGACCCACCAATAAAACCAAGCCATTGAGGAATAAAAGAGCCAAAAGGAGCAGAGAAGTACAAAGACCTCCCTCCTTCCATCTCGCTCCGTCTCTCTCTAATGCTTTCTCTGTAATGCCTCTTTTAGCCCTTCGCCTCTCTATCTTGGCTCATCTGGCTTCGTTCTCCTTGCATGCCGTCTTAGCTGGGAGAATTCCACAGCCTTGGAGAGTCTTGAACTTGTAATGGGAAAACAAAACAAAAACAAACAAACAAACAAAAAAAGAGTTAATTTTTCTGTGCACAATTGCTCAATACTTTTCTTAAAGCACCACCTGTTTTTCATAGATGTATATTTTCACGGAGCGGTTTGGCATTAAAGCCGCTGTGGGTGTCCACGCCACACTATGACCCCAACGTGCCTCCAGTGCCCGATAAAGTGAGAGTGGGCCCTGTTAATTACGCCGAAAATTTCAACAAGGCTCCTGTACTCACACGCAACACATGCTGTACACTCGGAGCAGACATAAACACAGTGACGCACATTAGCATCAGCTGTTTAAGGCTCCCATGGCTTACCCTGTGAGTAAAGCATGTGTCTGGATTCTGCTGCGAGCGTTTATTTGGATCCGTGACAACCGCTGAGCAAAATGAAATAACAAAAATGAAACCTGCTACAACGGGGAGTCTGTTCTATTCCGCTCTGCCAATAATGAGAATATGCTTTTCCAAATGAGTTTCCTTATCCAAAACTGATAAAATGGGGATTATTATTACGACATCAAGAAAGCAGCCAGATCAAATGAACGTAGCAGGTTGAGGGCGATCGTAGGGGGGGCTAGCACTTGGGATCTGACAACAGAGTCAATTCTGCTAATTAACTGCCAATTAGCTGTCCCTAAATGAGAGGGATCATGATGCCTAAGTTGGCAGAGCCTTGATCGTCTTTTTTTTTTTTTCCTTCAACACACATATACACAAATTCTTGCACACCAGAGACACACACACACTCACAGCCACAACCTCATACACTCCAGCTGTATATTTATAAAGTCAGGGGCATGAGATGGCCGCTTCTGGGAGTCCCTGATTGGAGCCAAAAAAAGGCTTGACATTTCCATCTGGGTCAAAGTTAGAAAGATAACCAGCAACTTCTGTCATTAGAAAGGAAAACTGGGTAACAGGCAGAAATGTAGAAAGCTTAGAGGGGTAAAGGGACCTCAAAATACTCTGCGAAATTCATGACTTTTAAATACTTATAAGGTATGTGTTGAAATAAAAGGCCGGTTTCATGACTTTATGTTTCATTTGGAAAATATTAGTTATTGTTTTGCATTTCATAATCGTCTCGACTGCCAACGCAGAGAATCATAAAAAAATCATAAAAAACAAGTGTTCCTAAGCGTCTCATTGGACGCAGAAAGCGGGTGGAAAATACTTTTCTAAGTGAGGGAACAAATTTGACTCTTTTTTTTTTTTTTTGCTCTGTCTCGTTCTCACATGCTGCAAACAAATGTGCTTCATCATTAAAACTTTGTGCGTGAACCTGCAGCGCAGCTTCCACGAACCTCTGTTAGGAGATTTAAACTGAGGAAACCTAAAGGGATCTGAGGAAGCAGATTAGAAAGGAAAAGCAATGATCTGAATGGTGATGGGAAACCTGCTGTGGAGAGAGTTAAAGGTTCGCAAGTTTAGAACCATCGGTTTATGTACAATTTGTGCTGCTGCATGAGGCGCAATCTGGGAAAAAGCTACATAAATAGACCTATTTAAAAAGACGGTGATTAAAGATGTATGGTTTTAGGCATTTAACTCGATGTAGGAATATGCAATGCACATAAAAACAGAGTTTCACGTTGACTGTTGGTTAAGGCGGAGCTTCTGCTGATAAATATGTAAAATAAAGGGAGAAAGCAATCAGTACACCATGCCCTGCCCTGATAGGCTCAGAGATTGAGCCTATTTCATCTCCTCAACGGGCACAGGCTGCTTGGCGCCGTCGTCTGGCGGATATCCTTCCCTTATCATGTGACCTGTGCACAGACAGGGGGCAAAGGTTGGCTGCGATCCGCCCCTATGTCTTAATAACTCACTCATTGTATTCCTTTCTGCTGCTAATTAGAGCCTCTCCCCCGTGCATGCATGTGTGTGTGTGTGTGTGTGTGTGTTTGTGTGTGTAGAGTCCGCCCTGGGCTGTAGTGAAGAGGCAGAGGAGTAAAAATAGAGTGTGGCTTAGTGCCCTCTTTATTGTTATTAGTGCACCAGTGGCACAGCAGTCAGTCATCATAGATGCCAAGAACTGACATGTTCGTTCTCTGGCTTGCTCTGCCATAGATATTATTGTCTGTGAAATGAGGAAATACAAACGGGATAGTTTCCTTCCCTTTTTCTTTTTTTTTTGTTTTTTGAGATGCTCTTTCTCTCAGGCATAACTTCTGTGAAAACTCTTTGTGTTTTCCGTGGTAAATAACAGCAGGATAATTGGTCTGTGTGTAGGTTTATGGAAGCGAGCGAGGGTGCATCACGCTGGGTCCGACTCTGAGACGAGAAAGTGTTCGGTCAAGCTCCATTTAGTGCAGACTGATAGCAGGACAGGAGCTGCTGAGACAGGCAAAGACATGGCAAGATACTGTGAACTGTAAAGACTTTAGTGTGCAGACACCTGAGTCTGTCGTTTCACCTACTTTACTACCCCAGAATGCCGTGGGTGGCATGGCCCTCACCTTTTCCAGCAATCTTAAACAAATGTAATAACAAATTAGACCCCACCCTAAATGTGTTAGAGCACCGCCCATTGTCTGAAACGTGACATAAAAAAGCCTCATGCTGGGTAATGGTGTCACTTAATATCCTAACCATACAAATACCCTTTTAGATCAGTATTACCAGAATAATCAAGTCCTTCTCATCTGTTCAGCACCAGCGCAAAGAAATTGTGGACTTTAACCTCTTTCTTTGCTCTTTATTAACACTTGACAGCTAACGGGGTGTGGGCTGTTAGCTAATGATATACACTAGACACAGAAGCAGGTGGAGCGTGTCAGCGGTACTCAGACAAAAGGTTTTAAACCATGCGGGTTTTGCTTTCCGTATGTACAGGTGAGCTGCAGGTAAAGTCAAGGCAAGGTTCTGGAGGAGGTTGAGCGGGGCCAAAGGGGAGAGAGTGAGATGTACTGTCTATTGACTATCACACAGAGCGCCGTTGTGCCCTCGCCGGGCTGCGATTGTGCTAGCGGACAAAGCCCTGATTCAGCACATCTTTTCCCCGAGGGAGAGCTCTGGAAACCGAAGACGGTGACCATCCCCTACACCCCCCCCCCTCCCTCCTCATCCCCTTCTACTATCTCTCCCTTCCTCTGTCTCTGTCTCTGCCACTTTTTGCCCGGTAATATTGCAGCATCAAAGGGAGTCACAGAACAATGCAAAGGGACAGTCAGGAATTTGAAGAACTGCTTCTTCTTTTTTTTTCTTAAACAGGAGTTAAGTTTTTTTTTTGCTATATCTGTATGAACTGCATTAGAAACCCTTACAACAAGAAAAGAAAAAAAAGACAAGTTTCATGGTGACTTTCTAGCCTTGAGAGGGCAAAATGAATAGCTTTATCTGCTCATCTCCTCTCCACTGTAACACAGCCAGTAATGTGGAAGCATCCTGTGTTGACAACTGCCAGAGTTTAGCACAGATAGACTTGCAGAGCCTAAGCCTCTCCAGCCTCCTCTTTAATTTATTTGTGAAATTCGATTCCCGTTGTGCTTTTATTAACACAGCTGGCGTGACATTAATACTTGGCTCAATGGCTATATATTTTTTTATGTTCAAATGTACATAGAGACATATCTCATGCAGCGTGTGGCACAGTGCAAGATGCTTTCAGTCTAAATGAATCTGGGACTTGGATTTCACGGTCAGTGATAAGACAGAATCCTTCTGCATCCATCTACGTCTCGATCTGTTCCTCTTTCTCTCCCCTCCCAGGTTAGCCGAGTATTTTTGCATTAATCACCATGACATAGGCAAGGCAACTCAATTTTCTGCTCCTGTAGGTAAGGTGCACAACGTGGCATGAGGCATGAAACAGGCAAAGCGGGGGCTAATCTTTGGTTACTGGTGTAATTGAAATGCTATCCACACTGTAGGGTGCATTAAAGTCTGATAACAACAGTTCCTGTGGCCAATTTAAGTAGCTTGACTTCCCTCGGCTATAGGGGAATAAAGCAAAGGGGTGTGTTGGAGACAGAGCATTTTAGGTTGCAGTGAGTGAGTGTGTTGGGAGGGGGGGGGGGGTGTTGGTTGAGGGAGGGGGCCTGATAGATAAGGCAGACAAACCTAGCTAATTCTCCAGGCATGTTTCTCATTGTGAGCGGGGAAAAAACGGGAGAAAAAAAAATGAATCACAGACCAAAAAAATCAATTGACCCTCGGGTGGCTTGTCAGGCTGCGAGTCTGATAAACCTAAAAGCTTCGTTAATGTCGGCCTGCCTGTATCCGACAGATAGAGCACTTTGTAAATGAACCCACTTTGATAAATATATTAAGGAAAGCTGTGAATAAAAGGCACAGACTTGTCATTTGTAAATAGAACCCCCGCTACATGGAATTAGAATGATAAAATGGGGTTCCATATAATTAAGTTTGTGTAAGACCTGAAATCCGTGCAAATACCTTCCCGGAATTTTGAAAGGAAGCTGTCAGTTCAATTAATCTGAACATCACCCTGAGAATGTACTGAACAAAATTAAGCCCCAGATAAAACCTGGGCTAGTATTTTGATAAGTAATTCCTGTATCATTTCTTTGCTTCTGTGATCATTTTATTTAATCCACCACCCCCAGTTATGTGCTAAGCCATCTACAAAGGCCCTGCTGGCCAGGCCACCAAAACCTTAATCCACCTTATAGCTGCTGTAAGACAGGGAGGGGGTGGAAGGCAGTATTTTTTTCCCTGTTGTGGGGGCACCAGTGGCAGTGCTAGGTACGGTTCTGGATGAAGGAGTTGGGTAGGGTGTGGGGGCTGTAGGGGTAGCTTATGATCTCTGTCTGCTACCTTAAATATATCCCATTGAATACATATGCATCAGACCACAAAGATCACAGACTTAGCTGCTAACACTGTACTGATAACACCGGAACATCCCGGTAGCTTATAAATAATAACGTCACAAACGTTTTTCTATGTGTACGTCTACGTGTGCACCTCTGTGTGTCTATATGATGTAAACGGTTTTCACACTGTCGGAGCATTAGCCGTCAAGGCTGGTGGATAGAGGGGCGGCTAAGGCTTTCGAAAATAAAAGGCAGAGCGATGCTGGTGGTGGAGATAGGGCGAGCGGGAAATCTTGACTCACCAGTTGTTTACTTGTAAGATGGTGAGGCCTGTGTCTTGGGCTAGCTGCTTCTTCTGCTCTTCAGAGGGGTAGGGGTGCTGCAGGGGCAAACAGAGGGAAAGGTAAAACCACACATGAGCATTTAAGATAAAATGGCAAAAGAAATATTTACACGAGCACTCATAAAGAGATTGTAAATACAAAACTGTTGCATAGTGTTAAAAAAAGCCATCAATAATGGTTTTGCTCATGTCTGTAGCTGTGTCCCCATTACTAATTTGGGTTTAGATCCAGTATTGTAATAGCATTTCATTTAACATCACATTGCAACAAAAATTTCATCAGCTATGTTGCTAACTCTGCCGTTTTTGTTTTTCCTGTTTACACTGCAAAAGCTGTCTTTCTAACCAAGTTTTAAAATCTTATATCCAGCCAAAAAAATCTATTTGATCTTGTTCAGAGACTGATTCACTAAACAAGAACTGACTGTGTAAGAATATTAATCTTGTTTTCAGAATGTGTAAGATTATTTGTCTTGTTAGCCTGA
>JAUBOC010000002.1:7852440-7865694 GCA_032275365.1 Anablepsoides cearensis
AATATTCTGACACAATCAGTTCTTGTTTAGTAAATCAGTCTCAAAACAAGATCAAAAAGACTTTTTGGCTGGATATAGGGTTTTAAAACGTGGTTAGACAGACAGTTTTTGCAGTGTAGTTTGCTGACAGCGCAACAAATCCTGGAATATCATTGGCCGTGTGGGATACTCGGATGCAGCCTGCGTTTTGGGGGTTTTGTCGGCCGCAGGAGTAGTCACCTACAAATTGGGATGGCGCGGCGCAGTGACGTAAGTGGCCAACAAATGTGCCCCCTATGTGGGTGGGCTGCAGCCCCTGAACTGAGACACAGCCTGTGTATGTTTGTGAGTCTTTCTGTTAGCAGAATATGCCATGAATCTTCAAACAGATTTGATGAAACCTGGCTGTCTATTGACATTTAATTCACTTTTAATCCAGTTCAAGATGGCTGTGCTAGTCAACTGACTTTAAAAATACAAAATGCCAACAAATCAGTCAATTTTTTAACACAAATATTGTGACCAAAACTTATCCCCAACACAAACAGCAATACCCAACACAAGTATGACTATAATTTAGTCAGGATTTGACCTATTGAGATAAAAATTTGTAGCTGAAAGTCATTCGCTAAGAGTGACATCTTGCAATTTGAGTTTGCACATGATGTTATTTTCAAGGTTTGACCAAAATGTCTACAACTCTGTCATTTCTCAGCATAAGATGATCCTATTTGACATGAAAGGCAGTGCTGGGCCTTTAATTATTCAATAAATTTTTGTGTGTGTTGCATTGTGTAACTCAAGGCTGCACCTCGTCGTGACCTCTACCCAACCCTGCGGCTTCCTTGCTCAGTATAGATGTTCCCTGCCCTCTCTCACACGCACACACAGTCACGCATAAACTTTTGTGCTGAACCTGCCAGAACTGGCCAAACAAGTTTGTCAAAAACTGATAACCGCGATAACCCCATACCTAATTCTTAGTCTGCCTACACGCAAAACTGCATACATGATCGTATGCAATCGGCCGAGGAAAACAAAGCAACAAACACTCATGAACACATGTTGACTAGACTTTCCAGGAGGCCTAGTACATTTATCCTTTTGAAATGCTTGGGAACAAAATGAGTGGGTGCAGATTTGCTGTGAATACATTTATCCATCCTTGAATGTCTGACATGTATCCTGGTGGTGGCTCTTTCATAGAGAGCAGCTGAATACAGGCTAATGCCAAAAGAGGAGAATACTGTGAAATCCCCTCTCCAGCTTTGCCAAGATTTTTTACCTGAAAATGGAATTCTCCAACAAGCGGCTGCAATGAGACTATTTGTGTCAGGTCCAATCTAAAAAACATTGGTTGATATAAATGGCAGACCTTGGGCTGCCTCGCTCCCTCTGGGCCTGCTATGAAGCATGACAAAACAACAGTGATCGCTGGTGACAGATGTCTTTAAGGGCCAGATTAGGAGACGGGGCGCACGCAAACGAAACAAATGAGACACTATGTGTTTCATTCAGGCGCTCTAAACAGAGAGCAAACACGCACGCGGACGTACGCACGCACAAAAGCATGCACAAACAGAAATACACACGGAGGCACAAAACGCATTCAGCGGCGTGACACTTGCAAATAAAATCACAGCAAAAACTCCTTTTTTTAAAGGTGGCATAAATCCTTTTCTATTTTCAGATGTTTTCAAGCTCCATTGACAGACATTCCTCTCTACAAGAATCCTCCCTCCAACCGTCAAAACTTCTGCTTTGTCATTTCCTCACACTCATCAAGAGAGCAAAATCCGTAGCTGGTAATGCTCGACTGGCTTGTGCTAATTGAATCCAATTTGAACATGAAATGATAACAATTGCTCAAGAAGCATTTTCTCATTTACTGCCGAAATAATTGATGTAAGTGAGAATTTATATCAGCAGTCAGGAGGATTTGTTCTTCCAGGTAGCCATGCCTGTTTCAATGTTTTAATTAAAGGACAGATTAAAACATGGTTCTAGGAATGTGCACAATTAATAACAAACAAGGCTAAGATTGGACATATAATGAGGCCCCGCTGCAAAGGAGGATTAATCTGATTCCTACTTGTGTACACAGAGCCCTTTAATATGCTAAAATCATTAACAAAGGAACAATGATAATGGTTGCATAGAAAATACATTTTCTGATTGCCAGGTGCTGACATTTCCTTGGCTAACATAGACAGAGTTACTAAGGGGGTGTGTATGTGCATGCATGAAAGAAAAGTGTGTTAAGGTGCTCAAGAGATGGCACAGTTTAGAAAATCTTATATAAATTAAAAGCATAGGATTTGTTGAAGGAATGCGTATTGCCTGCTGCTTTTCATGCC
Organism: Anablepsoides cearensis; assembly: GCA_032275365.1. NCBI lineage: Eukaryota > Metazoa > Chordata > Actinopteri > Cyprinodontiformes > Rivulidae > Anablepsoides > Anablepsoides cearensis. The sequence continues at coordinate 7,854,777 of JAUBOC010000002.1, forward strand.
CGAGTTTTAAACTGAAATCCTCTTAAAGTTAAAAATGAAAAGCTGTTAAAATAACATGATTATATCTTCTGTGAGCTAGCATGATCCGGTGTTACTTATGAATGACCGTCAGCTCCTAACATGCCAAATCTTTGCTCGATTTCTGTAAAAATCACTGAGGTGTAGCCATTTTAGCTATGGTCAATTAGCTGTGGTGGTCATCTTGAATGGGGTCCAAAAGTTAATCAGTTGCAGGTGTACAGCAAATGATTACTTCCTGGAAGTTTTAATAAAATTTGTTCAGTGGTTTATTAGTTTTGTTGCTAACAGACAAACAGGGTTGACTCCAACAATCCATGCCAATGTTTTAAATGAGGATGTTAAGTAATGTGTTGTGTTTAAAAAATGTGTTGAAGAAGATGCTCAACTACCACAGAAATCTTTGGCTCAGCTATAGCTAAGTTTTGTGATAGGTCAGCTGGCTGTGACAGGCATTTTAAATTAAGTTGAATCCAAAAGTGAATTAAATGTAGATGCCAACCTCATGTTGGCTCTTTCATTGGTTTTTCTTTTTCAAAATTAAATAGCAAAAAGAAAACAATTGTGTAGTTTATTTATTTATTTATTTATTTATTTATTTATTTATTTATTTACGCTTTTGAAAACAGAAATGTAAAAAAATTGCAAAATCAAACTAATTAAAAATCCAGTGTATGATTTTTGCTTTCACTATCTAATCCAAAATATTAATCCATACTATATGACTGTTGTTTTAATATGTAGCAATAATAAAAAGGATATACTGGCTGGAAAACTGCTTAAAAACAAAAAAAAAAAACATTTCTAAAGATATATTGGAATTTGCACTCAAACTCTACTCTGCATAACTTGAAATATAAATAATATTTAATTCATAGCAATATCATCAGCTCTTAATGAAGTGTGTTGACTCCCTCAAAATAAGACAACCATAACTGTGAGTTTTGGCCATTTCTAAAGAGCTAAGTGAAAACATAATGTTTCAGGAATTTAGGCCACGATTTTCAGTTCCGCCAGAAATAGTGCTCTAACAAAATATAAATCTTGTCTTTACTTTAACCATTAAACATTACAAAAAAAAAACTATAAAGAACCACCCAATTATTCAGTTTTTATCATCTTATTTTAAAATAGAAAAAAACAAGAATGAACAATACTGAGGGTTTATTTCTTATATAAATATATTTAGTGGTTGACGAGAAATTTTGCTAACAGTACAGAAAAACAGACACAAGCAAAAACATTATCACTCCAACTTTGCCTTCAGCAGCAGGTGATTATACAGTATTTATGCACATCCTCTTGACAGCGACATGTAATAAGAGTGCACACAAAGAATTATAACCACATTAACATGCATGGATGAACTCTACAAAACCTTTCCTTATTTGCCCTTAACTCTCTGTGTTGCCATTCTTGCTAACATTCTCACACTAACACATACGTTGTGGTTAAAAATGCAAGCCAGCCACACAAAATTTACATTGTGGCAACTTTCCCTAAAGCATGGTGTTATGAAAGCTCAACTACAGAAAATGGTTCATGGTGGTAATTTAAACACACACATATTCACACACACACACAGAGATACAAGAAGCAAGTTGACTTGATGGGCCTGTTACAAAGCTGCAGCAACCGTGAAATTGGAGAATGACTATTTAGACCTCTGAGTAACCTCTTAATGTTAATTGCCACAGTAAAAAAAAAAAAACAGACAAAAACAACACATAATAATCAAGCAATGAAAAAATAATATAAATTGGTTTCAATAAAAAGGAAAGATGAAATGCACATTAAAAAAAAGATCAAACTAAAACCACAAAAACTCCTCTGATGTGTTCTCTCCTGGAGAGGTTGTTCTCTACTCTCAGGAGACAGTATGACATGCTTATTTAATGAATGAAACACAAACACACTGCAAGAACAAAGATGGTATTTATAACCTCCAGTCTAGCTTTGGATTCACTCAATAGGTTCAGTTAAAGTAACTCCTATACAAGCTCGAAGCCAATATCCTCAAATTCAGAGGCTATTTCTGTTAGTCTGGAAAGCACAAGACTTCAGTTGTGACAATGTAATTAAATAGTTTGAAACCTTTTAACAGCAAAATGGAGAAAATCCTTATATGCACATGTCCAGTTCTGACTTGAGATAGATTAGACCAGTGTTTTTCAAAGTGGAGGCTGTCAGGGGGCATATAAGAAAGATAGAGGGAAGATAAGACAAAAATAATGCATGGATTATAAAATATTATCTAAGAAATGTTTTAAATCATTATCAAACCTGCTTTTCAATTATCCTTTTAAAATAAAATGTATATTACTATATTGAAATGCTGGTTTGATTTTTTTTTCTGTTTTCAACATGTAAGTTAATAAAATGCCTATGCTAAATAAATGTAACTTATTGAATCGTGAATGAAAGTTAGAAAAACATTCTGAAAGTTGATGCTTTTTTGCATATTTTGTAAGATTGTTTGTGGCTGAAAAGCTAATGCTGTTTGGGGGGCCACGGCGTAGAGGGGTTTGGGTACCGCTGGTTTGAAACAACCATAGACACATGCATTGGTGGATCACACTCGGTCAGTTATCAAAAAATGAGTTGTGTTAGCGTATTTGTATGGCTGACCGACTGCTGACTAAATTACAGGCTTTGATGTGCTCTGTGCTCTCTGATAACCCAGCCTGTAATAGCTCCTGTGGTTGCTGAACATTACTAGCTGAGGTAGCTCTATCATCTGCTGGGTATGGTCCTTAAAGCCCCTTCTGAACCCAGCTTGGTATTTCACCACAACACACATAATAACCACGTGTGGTTGGACCACTCTTACTTCACACCAAACCTTTTCACCCACACCGATTTCTACCTACTCATTCAACACCCGGTTTGCTGTATATCACTTTGGTGCTCTCCCGACACCTATTTGCAGCCGTCATCAAATCCCACAGCCTTATCATTATCCCCACTGCTCCACGCAACCCCCACCACTTTCCCAGCTCTGATGCTTCCACTCCACCCACTGAACCTGCAGCCCCTTGCATGAGCTGCTGGTGGACCCCATTGATTAATTACATCATCAGTGTGTGACATGAGTTATGGAGCCAGGTCACAAGGTTGCAGTGGCTTGCAAACCCATTCGATGCTAATGACTCCCAGGATATCACAGGCCATTGGCTGTTTACCCTCAGCACCATGGCAACACAAAGGATTTGCTCAGGATGACCGTTATGATTAGACTCTGGTTATTTTGTCTGATAGGGATTTTAGATAATCTGCCTCTGTATTTTTTCATCCGGTCGAAGTGTTTATTCATTTTTTTAATTAAACAGTCATAATGCTATGAATTAATTCACAATAATGCCTTTTTTGTTTTGTCACCAATGATGAGCTACAGTATACAGTACCGTGACTTCAGTGTCCCAAACATATTTTTGTCATAAATGCCTTCATCGCACTGATTGGTATCATATTTGTTTTTAATCAAAGTAAATAGAAGAAAAATAATAATATTCACTGTCAGAAATAAATGCAATCAACCAAAGGAGTGACATTTTAATATGGATTCTACACTGAGCTGGGGTAAGATTGGCACATTTTAAATATCAAGTTGGCACTGTTAATAATATTACAACTGGCTTCTTTGACAAATGACAATGAGATTGAATGCATATCAGCATTAATGAAAGATCAAACAGATATGTCAAAAAAAAATCCAGTTGAAATTTTTGAATCTATCATCACCTTACCCTGGTTCTTGAAGCGGGGTTGTGGCAGTGGATGTGATAAGGATTTAAACCCGCAGAAACAATGCTATTCCCTTTGATTTACGACTTCATTTGCATCTTTTTTTTATAATTTTGTTCAACTTCTTTTTTTTATTTTTGCAGTGAACCTTATGGTATTCTCACCCTTACTGTGCAGGCTTTGGCTGCCAGCAGTAGGACAGAGTTGTAAGGTTATTTGGATGTTTTGTTTTACTTTGCTGCTTCCCGACAACAAGCAAGAACGCTTCATGACTCAACCCTTCTGCATGCTTATCCATTACTCACACACACCACACACACACACACAAGTCGACAGATTATAAACAGAGCTCACATGATGTTAAGCAACAAACCGCACACACTGCATGCCAATCTCTGATAAAAGTAAATGAAGGTACGTTTACATCTACACCTCCGACTCTCTGCATTCAGAACATACCACTGCACTTACCACCGTCTCTCCCACTTCAAGCGCCAAAGCTTCCACACTAAGTAAGGACTCTCTGTGGAGTGCCCTCTGACAGTAAAAAAAAAAGTGATGATTGCAAATACAAGGCGGACCGGTGAGGCTTACAGCATCTATTATAGAGCAAAAGGGCCCCCAGTCTGTCTGTCTGCCTCTCTGACTGGCTGGCTGGTAGACTGTTTGGCCGTGCATCAGTACTACTCCCACAGTTGCTACCATGCCTCCCCCCCCCCCCCTCTACAACAATCACTGGCTGGGCTCCTGAAGCCAACTCCTGGATCCCAGCCAGCAGCCTGTTTGCTCTACACCATTAATTTATGTTCACTGGAGACAGTGCAAGGTTGTAGGGAGGCTCTATGGCATAACTGCTCTGCTTGCTTGCCAAGCTACAGCAAGAGTAAAGTGGGAGTCGGAAGGAAGGGGGGGGGTGAATGGAGAGAGGGTGAGGAAGGAGCCCTGGAGGATGTGAAAGATACAGGGATCTGATTGTACCAATCTCCATGAGGCTAAATAGCAATCACTCCCACACAATCCCAATGCACCCCCAGACATAACAATTGACCAGCAGAAAGGGGGAGACGTTTGCATGATTTATTTATTTATTTTTCAAATTCAATCATGCATATTAAAGTGAAAATCCATCACTTAGCTCAAATAATGAAAGTAAAACTAATCATTATCTGCATAGAAATCTAGAAAAGATTTTCCAAGTGAATAGCTTCATCTGCCAAACTTTACAACAGTTACATCTGGAAGGTGGAATTTTTTTTTGAACTTTCAGCTGAAGAGGTGTCCTTATTTAATCATCCCATTACAACTGTGGTGGTGGGGGTACGGGGGGATTGCTGTTCTCATTGACACTCCTTTACTTTCAAAGGGTGGGCTATATTTCCATCTGCAAAGTGAAAATGCTTTTGTCAATCTCTCCCTCCACAATCGTGCACCCCAATGGCAATTTCTTCCTCTGTGCCTTCTGTTCTTATCTCCTATCTTCTTCATTCCACATCCCCCCCCCCCCTTTTTTTTTGCGCTCATCTCATCTTGTTCCGCTCTTTCAAAGTTTCAGCTCACCCTATAAGCCAGGTCCTAGAGGGCAGGAATTTGGCCTGGTTTTTCAGACCAGTCTGTTTGGCTTTGTTGTGTTAACTGTGTGCTCAGAGGCATACAGCCTCCGTTCCGCTCTCCTCACCGGCTAGCCTGATGTCAGAGCAACCGCTCACACTTACTGCTTCATTATCTTTAAAACATCTGGCGGAGGTGGTGTGAGGGCGCAGTGGTTACCTCTCAGTAAGAAGCTTGCATGATCGCCTCCCGGTCTGGGGGTGGGATTTCTGGGTGGAGTTTGAATGTATGGATTTTATCTCCCACATTATGATTGTGAGGGAGCTGATGCCTTTTGCAAGAGACAGGTACAGCACCATGCCATGTAGTTATTGGGAGTATGTGCAACAGTTAGTAAGCCAGTGAATAAGTGATTTGCTGGTTTATGTTAAAAGCAGCAACCTTTAGAGCTGACAGAGAGGATCAGTATAAGTAAACCTCTGAACTTTTCAGCTCAGTGAACATTCAGTTTTAGTAAAAAAAAAACTACGTACAAATTTAAATATTACTCATTGTCTTGTTTTAAATTATTTTATACAGGAATACCAAATATTACAAGTAAAAAAATTGAAAAGCACATTGCATACAGCTTCTGACAAGACAGTAATGCATTAATAAAACTACTTGGTATTAACATACAGGGTTTCCTCTAAGATAATCCTCTTGCCCCATTGTGTTCTTTAAACTTTGTTTAACTTCCTAAGTCAAAGTTAAGTGAGGCTGATCTTTACTTGAAACACAGATTCATTTGTATAGAGATGGACGGACAGAGCTAAAGAAAAGTGCTTCACTTTTCAAATATAGCTTCTGAGGGTGTCCACTAGACAGTTCTCCTTTCCATTGTGTACAAACCTAAAAAGAAAAAAAAAGTAGCCAGATCCACAACCAGCACCTCATTTAGCTCCTTTTCCTCTCTTTTTACCCATCTATTCCTCTGTCTCTTTAAGGCTGCACATTCTCTAGAGAAAGGCCTCTACGTTCTAATGGTGAGCCTCGGGATACAACAACAAGAGCACAGCCACTTACAGAAGACAAACAAGAACCCCCTCCCCTATGGAATGTCAAGCCAATTTGAAAGATATCATAGGACATTTGTAATGTCATTTTTTGTTTTCAGGTCAGGAATCAAAGGCAAACATGGCGGGTAACATTTGTCCATTAAATTGCAGGCAGGAATACCCCCACCCCCCACCCCCCTTGCCAAAAAACAGCTGCAGGGGACGCTTCCTGTTTGCTAATGATGCTAAATGTGTTCAAGTCAACCATGTCAAATTTTCTCCCCCCCCTCCCTCTGAATGGACAGCTGGTGTGGAAAGCAGCGTTTTCTCTCTCCTTTTCCAATACCTCTCTTTTTCCTGCTTTCTAGATGTAGAAGAAGCGCGTACAAGTTCAGGACAAACTCTTCAGCTCACGTCCCTTACCAGAAACACAGCGTGACACAGCTGATATAAACCGAGATCACAAGCATTTCTGTGGCACGAAGCCAACCAAGCCCTGATCAGTCATCACCCTGTCCCTACCTGTTGGATCTGTTCGCTTCTACTAAATACGGTTTTTGCCTTTCAGAAATGCAAGTCTCCTGAGTGCTCCTTTCATCTAGGAGTGTAGGAGTCAAGGAGATTTTTTTTTCTGTCGTTGCTCAACACCTAGAGGCGGCTGGGCACATGTGGCTGTGTGGACTGACGGATGCCCTCAGGATCTTTAACTTTGCTAATGTTCCTCAAAGGACAGCTGGCATGTGACAAGAGTTAAAATGTCTTTATGAGGTGCAGCCAAGACAAGAAAACAGGAAAGGAGAGAGAGAGAGAGAGAGAAAGGCTTTTGTAACTTTTAGACCTAGTTAATAGCATCAAATCTTTAAGTGCATTCTTTCATCCTCTCCTTCTCTTCGCTCGCAGTGGTTTTAGGCTCAATCCTGCCCGGGGGCCGGCGTGACCTTTGACCTGGCTGGCCTGCCTAGCTACAGCCCTCTCGTTTGTTAGGCGCTTTATCCACTGACAAAGCAGGCAGGAAGTTGGCAGCAACCCAGCAGCCCCATGGGATGATGACCATCAGCTAGCTCAGCTTACCGCTTATTACAGGATGGTGGGGAGAATGTGTATGTTGTGTGGCTGACTGTGCGTTTGTGTGTCCTTATGCATCACACGTCTTCTGTTTGCATACATGCATGTGTATAATTAAGTTGTCACAACTGCAGACATGTTATGCCAGTAAAGGTAAGTAAAACTATAAAAAATGTGCCATTTTTTGTGTTGGCAATTAATTTTTTTAAACTTGTGCCTGATGACATTCTAAAAATAAGTCCAGAAGCTGCAAACATCCTCGTCTTCAAGCAAGCCAGGTCAGCTACACATGTTAGCAACAATCAGGCAACCTTCCAGCCGCCGGACTCTCGGGACCCCGGCACACTTCAGTTTTCCTCTTCTTCCTCCTCCTTTCTGCAGCCTGCTCATCAGAGCGCTCAGAACAGCTCACTAAAGCATTATATCATAAGACACTCCAGTTTCACTCTGGCCACTCTATAAAAGTCAGGTAATTCATACTTCATTTATATACCTTCCCATTAATAAAGCTGATGAACTTTTACTCCTTAAATCTAATGGGCCATTTTAGCAGGACTTACAGTGCCTAACGTTTTTTTTTTTTTCCCCTTTACCGCTGCTCCTCTTCCTTCCATTGCTTTAGAAAAAAAAAGATAATCCACTATAACTGCTGCTTTACATGCAATGCGAGGAGTAAGAAAAGACTTTTAGGATTTTTGAGACTTTTGACTGATCCTTGCCAGAGACAAGCCATGACACGTACCTTATGGTGCTTTTTTTTCTGTCTACCTCTGTCTGTCTCAACAGAAGGTCATTGACCTGCAGGCCTAACGCAAGGCACGATGGCTCTCTGGCTCAGAGGCTGTTGACAAGCGTCTGTGTTCTTTTCAACAACTCGTTGAACCACCCCCCCCCCCCCCACCCCCAACCTTCCCTTCTCAGGAATGTAACACAACCGCTCACTGAGGTAACCCAAGCCCCTCCCCTCTCCCATCCTTCATTTACAGCATGGGAGAGCAAGAGACGTAGACCAACTGGGGGTGTTAGCCAGCTGTCCTCCATCTCATCATCTAACTCTTGCTCCCGCTCTATTTCTCTTCCTCTCCTTAGATTTGCTCCGAGCCCACTGCCTGTGGAATAATTAATGATGCAATTGAGCCGAGGAGAGGACTCTGACCAGCAGGGGCCATTCCTGAACGCCCGTGCAGTCGTTTTATGGAGTCGTGGAAAATAGAAACAGATAAAGACATGATTGGACAGATGTAGGCAAAGAAAGAGGCTGACATAAAACAGTCAGAAGATGAGAGGAAGAGATTGTTAATCGTCTTTTCTGCTAAAAAAAAATCTGCTCTTGTTCCCTCAAGTCTAATCCTCCGTCCCCATCCCCCCCTCTCTCCTCGTCCGTCCTCATGGCGGGATTGGGGGGCCTGACCTGGCTGGTGATTGATGGTAATGTCTCAGGAAGTCATTTTCCCCGACAGCACCCCGCCGCCTTTCACCAGGCCTGGTGCAGAGGTGAGCCCATCACATGGATGCTTTTAACTCTTTGCTCACTCACCTCCCGGGTCTCCTGCACCCGTCTATCTCAGACCTCAACCCACCTTCCCCCCAAAACGCAGCAATGCCAACCGCTGACCTTGACTCGGGAGGAAAAAAAAAATCTGGTCATGGTCAAGATGAAGTAAGATTAGGAAGATTTTCAAAGCACAACACGTCTATTTTGATTTAAAGGGAAGCACAGGACATCTTGAAGTGGATCAGCCTCTAATTCAGGTTGCTGGAGAAGAATCCCCACAACTCCATTACTGTTAGCGCTTACAACCTCCATTATAGCAATTAGGACGTGATTCCAGCGCTAGGAATGCATTGCTATGTTGCTGAATTGCTAACATCTGCCGTGTCTCTGCTCCATGTGTCAAAGTAGTCTTGTCGTTGCTTAAACACACATCTTTTTTTTACAGTCACACTCGTTTTCTTCCTCTTCTCCCTTTACTTCAACACTGCGCTCCACATTTATTTTCCTAATTCGTCTCAAACTGTGCCTTAAAGAGATTCCTCTCTGTTTGAGCCCAAATAACCTAAAATGATCCGTGAAGAGACTCGTGGTTACCATTTTCAATAGGCTTCATTAGTTTTTAATATCTAGCCAAGGAAAGTAAGGGAAAATGGCATGAAGATAATCAATGAAAAAGGGGCTGGTAGCCTATTAATCTCCCCCAAAGGATTGTGGGTTAATACACGCTCTTGCATAGGCAAACACGGCTGTGTGGTGAACACATCTGTCTGCCTGGATGGGCTACTTAATGAAACAGCCAGCGTTTGGCTCCTGAGATGGATGTCGTTCCCCCAGTGAAAAATGAGTTCCCGCTCCCTCTTTCCTGAGCCTGAGCCACACATGATAGGGCTCTATTCAATTCACTAGAGACCCGACTGTGCCTCTTTGTGAGAGCAGCTTAAACAATAAAGGTGCTGGGCAGGACAGGCAACGCATGGTCACTAGAGCAAAACTTCATGGAGATCATATCAGGGGATCCTAATGTGAACAAGACTTGGAGTGATCTGGAAATAGGAGAAGATACTGAAAGACTAAATGAGAAAGTCGTACAGTAGACGGCAGAGGGAAAACAAGAAAGGAGACATGAAGAATGAGCCAACTGTGACAGATAAGCAAGCTTGGTGTGCTCGTGTGTTTTAACGGTGTGTGTGTATGCACGCGCAAGCGCCGGCGTCATATCTGCCGGGACATGTGTGCATGTTCCTGGCGTATTCCGACAGTGTCAAAGCTGACCCCTGGTCAGGGAGTCCTGTAATAGGAGCTCACCTCCGGTTTTGTGAGCTCTACTCTCGGTGTGCTAAACAGCCACCTGAAGACAGGAATACCCATTGTGACCTTGCCCCTGAGGTAACTGAGATACACATCCGGGGGACAGGCATGAAACACACACTGTCACGTGTTGCAGAGACACACGGCCAGGTGGGGAGAGAGACGGACACGGAGGCGGATAGAGGTTTAAATCAAAGGCTGCCGAGCGGAGACAGGACGGGGGGACAGGTGGTGGAAGGGATTGAAAGTGCAAACAGGACACTTATAAGAGGATGACAAGTCGGGTGCAGTGTAGCTTCGAACGAGCTGAGCTGAAGGTGCCAGGGCTGTTTGCTGCTGTTCAATGGAAACAAAAAGTCAGAGCATAAGAGGATTGAGTCGCCCAACTCGGTGCCTTGGGGTGTAGCTGAGATTTGTGCCCGTATGGAAATTGATGCCTGTCAGCATGTCTATGACTCAACTCTGACAACATGTGTGTGCGTGTGTTTGTGCGTCTACACTGTGCTATGACAAATGAGCAGCGCCTAATTTGTGACTGATTATGCGAGCTGCGGGTGCCCTAAACCCCTTTGAACTTGTAATTGCCCCTGGTTTCAGTAATGAACATTAAGGAGGATTCAAAAATGTGTTGCTCATTACCCCTTAGGGGGGGGGGGGGGGGGGGGGGGGGGGGGGGGGGGGGGGGGGGGGGGGGGGGGGGGGG
>JAUBOC010000002.1:7865704-7879628 GCA_032275365.1 Anablepsoides cearensis
TTTTTAAAATTTAGCCCCCCCCCCCCCCCCCCCCCATATCACCCACCCCCTATTTATTTATTTTTTTCCCCATATTTCTTCTTTCTCCATGCTGGATGAGAATAAGAGTTGAGGAGGGTGAGGAAACAAGAAGGAGGTTCTGCGTTAGGAGGCATACACCGCCGTTGTCACCCTCTTTATCTAAATTACTGTACAAGCTGGTTTATGGGCTTTAGAGAGGTGCTTTGTGTGTCAGCCACTGCAGCCCCGAGGGTTCGAGGAACAAGCTTTCCCCGTGATCAATATTCAGAGAGATTTACATCTGGAACCAGGATCTGCTTTGCTCAGATTTGGATTTACACAATTACTTTTTTCATTTTATTTGATTTGTTTTATTGGCTTACCATTTCATTTTTTTGTGTCTGCTTTTTCATATTATTGACTGAAACAGCTATTTTGGCGCCGAGCTTTTTGTATAGCATTACATGGTCTTAGGTAGCATGTGAGGAAAGAGAAATCCAGAAGACTGAAGTTAACTAGGTCTGCTCTATGTGGAGAAGAGACACCCTAACACATGCCTCTGTAATATATATGTCAGAGAGAAATGCTTTAGCAATGAAGGATTCTGGGTAAATGGCTGAGATGCAGGAGAGTCCTCTGTGGCTTGTGGAAGGGAAAGAGTCGAGGGGGAAAAGAGCAACAAATTGACCCGCTCAGCTTCAGTCTTTGATGTGGACTGGTCCCTCCCTGAAAAACTAGTCCACATGTTCAAAGGGAGAAAGACAGAGAAGATATCAAAAAAATTGAAAGTGAGGAAGTGAGTGGGGGGAAAGAGGTGAGAACAAGAGACATGGCTCCCAGTTATAAGGACCCCACTGTGCAGGAATCCCACTGCCTGTCTCTGGACTGAGGGTTGGGTAAAACAAAAGCGTGCATTTGAGAGAAGCAGGAAGGGAAGGGAGAAAATCACGCAAAATAGCAGGAGTGGGATTTATTGCATCTACGGGGTCCCATGACAAACCAGACAGTGCAACGCATAGTCTGCTTTTGATTTCCACTCAGTGCCTCCATCCTTCAACCTTTCGTCTCCCTTCCCTGTTTAGCCTGGTTTGCTGTTTCCATGCTTGGGCTTCGTTTTTTTTTCCCCCTCTTCTTTTTGGTGTGAGATGAATATCAAAGTAGCGCTGGGGCAGTTTGGAAGGCCTACAGCAGAATCTCATTGGCCTCCACGGTCCCCTGCAAGCAGCAGCTTCCGTAGCAACAGTAGCAACAGATCTTGCCACTATCCCACAATCTACCAAGGGGGCAATAAGCTCTGTCTGCAGGGTGAAACCCCAGAATGGGTTACAAGTAATTTAAGGGAACTCGCTGTAAGATGTGAAACCAAAATCCTCCTCTTGACTTTGTTATGAGTAAGATAACCCCAAAAGTGAAAAAAAAAGAAAAACAGCATAGAATCAACAACCACCATCTTAATAACAGTTTTTTCCACCAGAGACATCAAAAGAATAACATATGGAGTCCCTTATTACAAATGACGACATTCCATCCTATTTCCCATAGAGTTAGCTCAGTCAGCCTGAATCAGCGTTATGACTACAGAAGCGACTGACAGAGCTGAAGGCAGGGAAATGTTCCCAAATTGGGGTCTATTCTCACTGGAGCATGTTTTTTTGTTTTTTTTAAAGGGTCTTGTCGGCTTTGTGCAAGTGTGTTCTTGAAGCAGTCTCTCACTGCTCAGAGCTGCAAGTTTATAAATCCGACTGCCATCAACAGGGCTTTGCTCTGTTTGTTGTCTGCTATGGTCAGGGCATGTGCAGTCACCTCTGCAGGGGCAAGTCAAACTCACGCTGTGCTCCTTCCATTCAATGAAGGACGCCACTGTTGCAAAATCACACTTTTAAAGAAATAGATATTGCACCACATTTCATGGAACTCTTTGAGCTTTTCCCTTTTTTCTGTATTTGACTACTTTTCTTTTTTTCTTTTTTTTTTTTTTTGCAAATACTGGATTTTCACATAGCCTAATCACCTCCATGCAGCGGGAATGTGTTGTAAACAGTCCCTGAGCGAAAGCACTCATCTCTGCTACTTCATTAAACAACCTGCATTAAGATGCAAACAGCAGGAATGAAAATTAACAGCAAGGGAGTGGAAATGAGAGGAAACATGGGAGGAGACGTGGTGGGGTTATGCATGTACCCCTGCATTTACAAAACACACAACAGCACAATGCTAATACTCAAAATGTAAACATGTGAGATTAAAAAAAATAATAATAATAATAATAATAATATGGCAACATGTAAGCACTTTTCTACTACTAATTGCACGGTGTGTGCAAGGTTAATATGGCATGCTTTATGAGTGAGTGGATTCTATGTGGGGTGAGTTGGCTTTGAAGTGGAACTGTGACAGATCTGGATTAGGGGGCAAAGTGTAAAGGTCTGATGTCAGAGCATGAAATGAATTAGAGCTTATTACATTCAAATGCAGCACTAAATCTCTGGAACAGCTACCATCTATGACAAAACACACTGTAAACAGAGCTGCGGCACACGGATGCTTGGAGATTACAGCACAGCAGATAGCAAAAGGATGGGAAACTTCATCCAGTTCTTACAGCATAAAGAAACTAAAACGTTATCTGTGTGTAATTGTGCATCTTTCCCTGCGAGGTTTTATCATTGCTGTCTTGACCTGACCTGAGAGGAACAGATGGCAAGCAGAGGTGGCTTGTGTCTCTGTTTTCCAGGGTCGCTGAGCAGCCAACATTAAAATACACACCGACGAGACAATAGCTAAACCAAACCTCAACTTCCTTAATGGTCTCATTACCAGCAACTTTCAGTGACTTCAGTGATAAACATCTCCAAGCCATGTTATATTGTCACTCACGTCTGTTTTGCAAACACTCGCAAAGCAGCCGGTATTGTGACAAAAGAAACATGATGACTCTTTTTTTTTTCCCTACATCTTCCACTGTTAGTCACACATTTGGATAGAGGCGGCGAAGCAAATCGTCGCCTGCGTTGCTACGGGTGACTGGAGAACTGACTTTTGGGCTCCTGAGGCAAACAAGCACATGACAGATTAGTGTGTGGGCCTCCTCCAGGCTTCCACCCCGGTGACCCTTAGGAGCCCCCTCTTTTACCCCCCTCCCTGCTCCTGCTCTTATCCCTAAACCCACTCCCTGCCTCTCCTTTGTCTCTACGCTCTCATCCAAACTTAAAACAACCTAAGAAGGTGGAAAAGCAAACTGATTCTCAATCACCGAGGCACGGACAAACGTGTGGCTTCAAAACCAAAAGTCACTTTAAAAAAGACAAACTAATAAAGTTTCATTGGATTACAAGAAAAAAAAAAACATTCAGTTATGTAGGTACCAATGAAGAGGAAAGAAATACGGCGGGATTGAGTGCTTCAAACTATTTGCAGATGCGTGTTTCCCCTATTTGAAGGCAGCTTGTAGTGGAACAACACACGGGGATTAGAAGGACAAGAGGAGCTTAAACAAAACTGGGGACACCGCAGGTCTGACAGTTTAGTCTACACAAACAACATGCCCTCTCCTTTTTGTGGCACGGACTCGTACACTTGTTTATTGTATGGAACAAACATCCGTTGCCAGGGTTCGGCCCTGCCTGTGCCCATGTCTTCTGAATGACCCTTGCTGGCTCTTTTTATGTGCGTCTATAAAGGGTGGCAGAGAGAGCAGCTCCCACAGGAGGGCTCGACCTGACGATGACACCCTGTTGTCATGGAGACTAATGCTATGTTCGGCTTGGGTTGGGAGTGTGTGGGTTGGGGGGGCTGAAACACTGTCACTGGTGTATCTAATGATGTTTGCAGCACAATGCTCTCAACTCCTTTAGTGATATTGGTCGGGTTCTTGTCGCATTCTGGAGCTCTTGTTCTTAAAAGGTGCGCAAGAAAATCATATCTTTTTATTAAGCAACTTTAGTGGAAACACAGTTTAAAAGTCAGTTTAAGTGTTATAGACCAGCAGTCTGTTGCACTGATAACTTTAAAATGTAATCCAATCACACCTAAACATTTCACTTCTGCGCATTTAGTTCTACTTCACACTCCAAAGACTCTCTAAATCACCAAAGGATATATCACTTCCCTTTCAAGGAGCCCAGGGGAGCAATACACCTGGCTTAGCAGCTTAACAGCATTTCCCCAAACACCCGGGCCAAAGGGTGGCCCAGCACAGAACCTGAGATGCTTGATGCTTAAAGGGGGCTACCTCCTTACCCCTCCAAATGACCACTCTCCTTCTATCCCAAGGTCCCTCCCTTCCTCGTTTTACAGTTCACACAAAAAACTTCTAACTAGTCACGCTTGCTCATAAGGTCCCCTATTTATTTTCATAGGTGTTTGAGGGTTTAGACAAGTCAAAAGACAAGGCCGGAGCTCAGATTGGTTTCTTTGTATCTGAGTGCTTCCTGTTTTCATTGCAAGGCCGACCCTTGTCTTTACAGGGGTGAGTGAGGGCTAGCAGGGGTGAGAGGGAAGGAAAGGCCAAGGGCACTGGGGGGCTAATTGTAAAATTAAAGTTTTCTTTTGCCAAACCCAAAAGGGCATCATTTTTATGAGCGTAAGAAAGTAATCCTTCTCTTCATTTTCTCATGAGTAGCTATCCTTTTATATTCCTATTATCTTCCAGTCAAATGCGCTCTACTTCTCCATAGTGCCTTGCTTTTGAAGTGCAGCAGAACATTTTACCCCTAACAGTGAAGTTTACCTTTCTGATAACATAATCTCCCTGTAGTATTGAAAAGCTTATACCAACAGTCTGGGATTTCCCTTCCCCTAATGTGGCTGGAAGACATCCAGAAACACGTGGAGAGAGAAACAGAGACGGGGTGGCATTAGTGAGGAAAGAGCTGGAGGTAGGATAGAGGGGAGTGTGGAGACAGTCTGACCCTCTTCTGCCAGCCGACATCAGCTGATCTGTCCAATGTTGTCCAATTACATGTGGGACGTTTCATGCTGCCAGTTCACATGTTCTCTGGAATATGTGCATGTGACCTCAATATTTATGGGGTTTAGAATATCAGATCTTCTTCATGTTTTGTGGGATCAATATGTCCAAGATGTGCACTTTCCTCTCAGCTGGAAGGCTGCTCTGGTTTGATTAGAGGTGAATATGAGTTGAGTTTTGTTCCTGTACCCGAGTGTTACGAAGAAAACAACCGTGTGATTTCTCCCGAGAGAGTGTGAGGTCAAAGTGAAGACTTTGAGGGGAGGAGGAGGGGAGAGGGAGAGGGCAATTTTGTTATACTGAATCTAAAAGCCAACAGTTGTTACTATTGGCCCGTGTTGTTTTTCCGTGTGTGAAGGAGGGGGTCCTGTCCTTTTGAGCTTTTCAGAAGATGTGACAATGGCTGGATGTTGAGAACATATGTAGGGAGACCCCTGCGGCTCATGGAAGAGGAGCTCCATGCTGGCCCCCTCAGTTTGAGAAAATACAAGGCCGCTCCTTTCACTCCTCACCCCTCAGTTAATGAATGCGTGAATGGCAGAATGCCGCTATAGGCCATTCAGGGGCCAAAGTCCCCAAGAATTCACCCTTGGACAAACGCATCCAGCTATGGCAAATACATTTGCTTAACAAATTAAAAGAAAGGAGAATGGCTAATGGGTGTGTGTGTGTGTGTGTGTGTGCCTGTATATGTGTCTGAGAGTTTATGGGTGGGAGAACTGGATGGTGAGAAGAGAAGGGGGATAATTCAATTAGTCCTCTTCCTCAGCAGAGAAATGAAGGCAGGTTAAAAGGGAGGGATTATTATTTGTACAAGACTGACTAAGGCTTTGCACAAAAGAAACAAATAAAGATTGAAGAACATCCACAAGCAGGGAATGTGATAAAGGAAAGAGGAACAGAGAGAGAGAGGGAGAGAGAGAAAGAGAGAGAGGGCCTTGAAAGCTTTGCTTGATCTGAATTAAACCAGTCTCTGAAAGATGTGTTCATTTAGGCCTTTCCCTCCCCTCTTCATTTCTAGCCTCTCTTAATTTTAAACCCAATTCTAAAGGGTTTTTTGACAACTGTTTCAAAGGATCTGTGTAGAAGGGGATACTAATACTGTGTGAGGATTTCATTAGGGAAATTGCAACTGTTTGAGACATTTGTAGTCAATGAATGATGCGTTTATGTATTTTGTTCATAGAGTAAATTTCACCTTAGCATTTAGTTTTTTAGACTCACAAAAAGATTTCCAAGCAGCATTTTCTTTGCTCAGGGGAGGAAAAAAAGATTGTGTTGAAATGCTGGGATTTCACAGAAAGTATATACATGCAAAAGGTTTAGGTTCCTTCCTAGCCTGAATCTCTAAATGGAGCTTGGTCTGTGCTGTTTGGTCAGAGGACTCCAGTCAGGGAGCGATGGAGCTGTGAACAGCTGTGAAGTCATTTTGATAATGATGAGAATAATAAGCGTGCAGACTGGCGTGGTGGAGCCGCTAAGGCCTGCAAGGCTCAGGGCTTTGCTGTTGCAGCTTCACTGCTCCTGAATAGATAAAAGTGATTAAAGCACTCCTGATTATCCCTGACCAATATGTAATGGATTTACAGCCCTTTCAATTAGGCTGTATTTGCTGGCCGCTTATTACTTGGGCTTTTGGTTAGGTAATCAGGGTAGAGGGGGCTTTGAGCTGAGAGTGGGCACTTTGGTATTGGTGGGAGGGCTACATGGTGCAAAGGGGGCGCCTGACCCTCTTAAATGTGAGGGTGATGTTTAAGACCCCAGCTCTATACCAACTCTGCTCTACTTTGCTTTTTTACCCATCCCCCCGTGCTGTCCCTCCAATTTCAGGCACAAAAGTCACAAACTCGGGCAGCTTTTGTGCCCCAACGTCACCACCTCCTTCTGAAATTTGACCTGGGTAGCAAAATCAATACAGCCTGATGTTCTGATGATGTCCTGACAATACCGAGTGTGAGGGTCCATGTGGACCACCCTCTTTTACAAAGACACAAGCAGGGGAAATGGACCTGACAGTACTTTTCCTAATCACGTTTGGACATTTGTAGACTTTAAGCTATAAATCATGTTGATTGGGTTTGCTTTGTGGAATTAAAGTGTCAGAGTTATCAACCTGAAGTGTTTTGAAGACAAACAAGCATCAGGTCAATCAGATTAAAAAACATCAAACTGATCAAGAAAGTGTATCCTGATCAAATTTGCGAAACGTAAATAATTAAATAAATAAAAAATCTAGACTTTGAAAGACATAAGTAACAACTTTCTACAACCTCATTCTCCAAACACTCCTTCTCCTTATCTGCTAAGAAACTTTCTTCTTGAGCCAAGCAAACAGTTCAGACTGATTAGATTGACCTGGTCATTGTATCTTAAAGGCAGGTGAGCAGTCGCTCTCCACTTGCTCCCGCAGCATGTGACAGATGTGTGTGTGTGTGCTTCTGTTTGTTATTTCTTTCAAATCCCATAAGCGGCCTTCAAACACATTTTGGCTTTGCTTACCGTGAGATGCTGAAAAAGCCACGCCCTCATGATGTTTGTGGCCACCTTGGGGAAAATGCCGCGCTTTTTCTGCCTCTTCTTGTCCTTGTCTGGGTCGTCGTCATCCCCTGTGCCAGGCGACGCAACGCTGTTGTCTAAGCCATCTCCTGGACGGAAACCAAATCCGGCGTTAAATAACATCACGGACCACACCGAAAACTCAACGCTCAGACACAAAGTACAGTCAGTCAGAGCTGAGTTTTAAGGTTTATGATAGACGAATAAAGTGGACAAATACCACAGATACTGAAAAGGGGTGAACTAAGGCCAAAAGATTTGATGCAGCAAAGCCGGTGTTGTGCAGTGAAGATGAGGCGGTAGGGGGGATTTAGATAGCCTTAAACAAGGGCCTGCACAGAGATAGAGGGGTTTACAGAGAGGCCTAGAAGAGCTGTTCTATACCCCAGAGCACGAGAGAGGGGAATAGGGGTTAATGACTCTGATGTTATGGTTTGGAACTGAAACACTGGGCTCCTATGATTTTCTTTTTCTTTTTCCTACAGTAGGAGGAGCAGGAAAGAAAGAAAAATTGGACAAGGAGCCTTCAAATACAGCAGAGACAAGGAGGACTCATGTCATTAATTCAATTAAATTTGCATGCTTGACGTAACATGGAGCATTTTTTCTCTCCTCCTTTGAAGAGAGCCAAAGGGGACAGAAAAAGGAAGAGAAGATATGAACAGATTCATGAATTCATGAACATCCAGTTGAGCCGCATTGAGTGTTTATGTGTAATTTTTCGGGGGTTCATTGTTGCAATTCAGTGCACAGAATGAACTTGTCGTATGCTTCCCCCCCCATCCTTCGCCAAATTCACAATCTCCCCCACTCTCCCCCTCCATCTTGGCATAAGATTAGCATGAGAGGCCAGCGGCGACTTTGCCTGCATTAATGTCCATCACTGTTTGATTTCATGACGAAAACATGAACATACTCCTCCTTCAAGCTGAAGTTTCCATCTTTGTCCCGAGCCTTTTTTCTTGTTCCTTTTCCCTGGCATTAATTGTGCATTAGCAAAAATGATTTACTTTTAACAGTCATGGTTATTTTTTCTTGCCCCCGGGCTCAAATGCCTTGAAAGCCTTCCTTGAGGGCATCTAAATTATGTATCTGAAAAACTCCTCCACTAAGGAAGAGAAGGACCCTGACATTCTCAAAAGTCAGACGCACATGTCTTCCTGTTTTTGTGGAGGCATCAATCACAGCCACCTATGCAAGCCTTAATCTCACATAAATATTTTAACTAATAACATTAAAAAGGGGGAAAGAAAAAGGATCCGACTGCTAGCGTAATCAAATGCAAAATAAATGAAGAATACAAAGCCAACAGGGACCCACACTTCTAACTTTTTTTTTTTTTGGTCATTCTTTTTATATTGCTCGACTTCGGTTTTTAAATTATTTTTCTTCTTTGTCTTTCTTTGCTGTCTGTGTGCAATGTTTTCCTTCCACATCATTAGTGCAGAGCCACACGAAAGAGGAAAACAAAGAAGTGCCGACTCTGCGCTCCCTGTGTGAAGTTAAAAAAGCAACGGCCCTCCTGAAGGACATATGGGAATGGGGACACGGACAAGGGGTGTTGTAATTGTAGAATGGGCATTCATTAGCTGCAAATGCCATAAATCCCAGGCTAAGTACGAATCCTTGTTCAGGAAAGCCTAAAACAATAAACTTTGGTCCCTACCCTGACTGTGAGGGGCTTCCTGAGAAATGCGACCCAGACGGAAGCGAAGTCTTACTCCCCCAGTTTGCTGCGAAACCTCAACAAAAACACAACTAGTGAGCTGTGAATTTTAACCACCCAGCCTTTGTTTCTGTGCTTTTGAGTTTTACTGAATAATGTTTATGCGCAGTTTAGTGTTTGTTTGGACGCCGTTAGGTTTTGTGTTGATTTTTGAGCGAGTCTCCAAATCCCTCTCCCGCTGTGAGCAGTCAGGCTCATCCAATTGAACTGCACAGTGGCCAAAAGGCTGGCAGATTAATTTTATTGACGTTTCCATTTTCACTGCAATGCGATAGCCTTCCCCCTGGCCAGGGCCTGTGCGACCCGTGCGTATTTACACACTGACCTGTCACTTCATTACCCAGCATGCTCGCTGCCTCCTGCCCTAGCCCGCGAGGATGAAACCGGACTCCACTGCTGTTCAGCCCCTCTCTATCTACCAGGCACATGGATACTGGCAAGTACCTACAGATCAGACTGTTGCAGCTTTCAAGCAGTAGATCCATGCAGGTATATTAGTTGTTCTCCTGAATTACTTTTCGATGCAAACACGAATGCGTTCTCACAAAGAAGATAAAGTGTAGACTTAAAATAAAAGGAAGCAAGAAACATAAAAAAGAAGAATAAAGAGAAGCAAGCAGGAGCAATGAAGAAGGAGTAGAAATAGAATAAGGAAGATCCAACTTGCTCAACCTCATTACATCTGAAGGAGAGCTGGTGCTTTGCATCCACCCCCACTCCTTTCTTATGAGCCAGAGAAGTAACGCTGCAGGGCAAATTGTCCCAAACGCTAATGGCTTCTGACTGTTCCCTGGCAACTCTGCCATTCTAACCTGCGAGGATGTGCACTCTGAAAAAAAAAATTGGGTAAGGGAAAAAAGTGCAGGGCAGAGCAGAGGGAAGCGTCCCATCATCTGGCCATGTGACACAGATGGGGGTTGGCTATTAGGAGGCAGTCGAAAGGCCTAAGGGAGCCGAGGTGCTGGAGTGTAGCCCCAGGCACTTTTGGAAAAGCAGCGCCCTTGGAGACGGGGGAAAAAAAAAAAAAGACAGCAGCACACCCCCACCCACCCACTCTACCCTCTCTTTCTTTCTTCCCCAAACCTTTTCTCCTCTCCCCTTCTCCCTCCCTCCCTCGCCCTATCAAGACCTCAACTTAAAGTGCTCGCGATAAAAGTTTCGGCGCATATTTTCATATGCACATAACAACACGGAGAAAGTGTAATCAGGCGAGAAGACAATGACCGGACCCAATGAGGGTAAGAGAGAGTGAATGAGCACACTAGCAAACAAACAAGCTCAAGTCCAAAAGCACATTATGCTCACATACATCGCCTCTCTCATCACCAGTGGGTGGTTATTAAAAATGCATTCAGATATATCTGCTTGTGAGTAAATTGGTCTCAGGGCTGAGCTCATTATCGGGCTGAGAAAGGACTGTAAACACATTGCAACTCTGCTTATCTAATGTTGGCACAATCCAGGTCGCTTCAAGTGTCCTTGTAGAAAAAACTAAAAATATGTGCAGAGTACAAAGTGTCATACAGTTTCTGCTTGGAGGAAAGAGGACTTCAGGGGAATTTTAACGACACCAGAGCCAATACTTGAAGTGCAGGAGGTGCCCTCCTGCTGAGGAAGCCACTGTGGTTAAGACAGTCTCAGAAATTTTATGAATTTGAACACAAGTGATAAATATTGCAACTATCAGTACATCAAGAGTGGCCAAACCTATATAAGTCAAATGTAGTTTTCTTTTTTTTTTATCAATAAAAGACTTCTAAAAACTTCTAGACAAGTTGTAAAATTTTGGTGTGTACTTTTAAGGCTGTGCAGTGATTTTGCATCAGGAGGCCCAGGCGTTTGTTTCAGGGTAATGAAGCAAGCGTGTATAAGCAGCGGCTTATGAAAGCCACGGTTAAAGTGACTAATTACAACAGACCCCCCATGCCCCCTGTCAGCCCAAACTAGTCAGCCATGTTCAACCAAGCTCGCCCAAATACGAAGAGGAGAAAACTCACGAGGGGAGTTAGATTAAAAAGTAAAATAAAGAGGGAGCAGAGGCTAAGAGGGTTGTTGTTGCAGGAGCGTCTTTAGATTCTCCACCTCGGCGTAGCATTCTGACCAGACCCCTCCACCTCTCCCTCCTATTACACCACCTTTATCCTTGCAGGCTTGGCTGCAGAGAATGAGGAGAAAAGAAGATGGGGGGGGGGATTTAGAGCCTCCCTTTCCCCTCTTTTTCTCCTCAACTTTTGAGCCAACATAAGCGGCGTTTAGCACATTCAGTCCCCCCCAAATGGCAGCGAATGAGAGAAGCAGTGGGGGCTCTTCTTTTGTCCGTCTGGTTACCCCTTTTATTTACTCTGGATTTACGGAGGGTTCTTTGCCGACTCTGGGACCACATGCTTTTGACACATACACAATCTCCCTCACATACACACACGCACAAATGCGAAGAGGTCCTATTCACACAAGTGGAACAGCTAGCCCTCTGTTGCTCTGTGTCGGCTGGGGATTACCGACCTTCTTGCTATAACCACATGCTAGCAATATGCTCTGTACTCATGTAACACAGACAAGTGCCAACAAGTAAAGCATAATCTCTTTAATGATAAAACACTTATGCTGCCATCTGATTTTTAAATCTAAGTAAGCCGTCAGTGTGCTTTTGTTTCTGTGTGAATGCACCATATGGTGCAGCGCACTCGTTCAGATCCATACAGTAGAAGAGGGCTCTAAAAGGAATCGTTTTTAGAGCGGCTGCACCTCTGCAGCCAGCATTTTACGCTGATTATTTCCTGATCTGTGCTTAAACAAGCAGCAGCCCCCTTGCACTGGACCATAAAACAACAGCTTAGTAAACAGCAAGCATGCTGACAAATTGGTGGCGCTCAGGCCGGAGTCATTAACAGCCTTAAAACCTGTCAGAGCAATTACAACAAACTCTCTCCTTCAGCAAGTCTCCCTGCCAAACTCAGATGTCACCTTCCGCCTCTCGTCTACCACCCCAGCATCACCACCGGGACACTGGCTCAAAGTGAGCGAGGGAGAAAACACAACCATCTGAGAAAAATAAGGACAAACATCCACTGGAAGCGCAGCTGTATCTGATTCTGAAGGGCTACAGCTGAGAGAATCCTCTTGCATGAGAAGTAATGTGTAGTTGTCTCCCCCCAAAAACACATCATTAAGTGTTCTCTTAAATGAAGTGGAATAAGAGCTTATAATTAGATGTTTTTTTTTTCTCCTATGTGTGGGGAAGCGATGCAGTCAAGCAGTAAGAGAAAGGCATGGGAAGGAGGGAGGTGTGTGCTCAACAACTCCTGTACAGTACCTCTCCTCCACCCTCCCCTCTCTGCCTGCCCCCTTCGCTAAGCCCCCTGAACCTGCCATCAGGCAGATATCTCTGTGTCATCCCTGGAATGTTGGAGATAACTATCGTCTCTTCACTGATCCAAGGCCTTTCTCCTTTCACAGGCACAGCACTGACCCCACGATACACATCGCTTTCAAAGAGGGCAAAGTTGAAGTTGGAGAATGGAGGGAAAAACAGAGGAGGACTGAAAGGGTTGGAGGTAAATCATATTTGAACAAACAGACTATTTTACCTTATAACCTAAAATATGGGCTGGAGAAAAGCCATTCTCCGTTTCCAGCTTTTTTTTCCCTTGGAGCCAAAAATAAGTAAAGGGTCCAGATTTTTTTTGTTTGTTTTGCTTTGTTTAAAACCTTTTTATAGCTTTATTGGCAATATTTTTCCTAAACTCTGATGTGCCAAGAGCCCAAGATTTCGCTGCAATTAACCGCTTACTTGCAACAACAATTACATCATAAACATGTACTTTGATTATTTCTCCTGGGATCTACTTTTTCTCCATTTTTGTGCAGATATTTGGGAGGACGGTGCAGTTACAGTCATACACAGATGTGGATTATGTATAAGAGAATGCATGGCAGCTATGACAGGAATCTATCATCTGAACGGGGTAGAGCGTTTAGAGGAGCAGAAAGAATCAAAAAGAAAAGAGATGGAATAAAGTTGTATAGAATAAAAGAGGCAGGCTGTTGCAGATGTCAGGACCCAATTTGCATGAATGGCAAAGGGGTAAACTGCAGGGGATTGATGGGGGGGGGGGCTACTATCCAAACCCTGGCTCTGTTTTTTTTTTTTTTTTTTTTTTTTTAAAGGGAGGGAAAGTGAAAGGGAGTTGTGATGCCCATGACTGCCCCTCACTCAGCAGACAGGGATCAGCGGCTAATGAAGGGCTTTAGGTCTCCACCAAACATTTCACACCCTCTGCCTCCCTGACAACTCCACCCTGCTCCTCCTGCCCTCCGAAAACGCTGTGGCAGAAACCGCTGCTGCTCCTCCCTGGCGCTTGAAATCCAATGGGGCTAATTGGTCTCACAGGTAAACTTGGTACCTCGCCTGGTTCATCCTCCTAAACAAGTGCAAACCAACAACTTCATCCTTTGTTCCTTAAATATGTGACTTTTAAACTAAGTAGTCACTCTATAATTTATATTAGTTGCAACAGAAAAACAGAGAAGCAAGTTGTAGGGATTCACATTGGATTAAAAATTAAAGAACATCTATGTTTCTAAAGTAAATTGATATTTTTCTTTCTTTCTTTCTTTCTTTCTTTCTTTCTTTCTTTCTTTCTTTCTTTCTTTCTTTCTTTCTTTCTTTCTTT
>JAUBOC010000002.1:7879728-7896073 GCA_032275365.1 Anablepsoides cearensis
TTCTTTCTTTCTTTCTTTCTTTCTTTCTTTCTTTCTTTCTTTCTTTCTTTCTTTCTTTCTTTCTTTCTTTCTTAACAAAATTGGTGTGATTGTTAGTAAAAGAAGTTGTTGCTGTGCTTCAGAAAATTTTCCAAAGCTGCTCTGCTTTGGAATGATAATGTTGTGCAAGATGGGAATCAAGACATGAGACAAAACAAAAGAAAAACAAAGGGGCCATGCAAAGGCATCATATGGATCTATCTGCTAGGGGGAAATGGTTTTATAATCCTCACTATTGTATATCAAAGTCTTTTACCTGAACCGCAGAGAGTTCCTCTGTGCTTGTTGCCAGATTCAACTGACTCTGATTTTGTGATTCAGAACAGCTTCTGTTGTTTGAGGCAGTGTATGATAACAGTATCAGTGGTAAGTCTTGATCCTCGATTACAATTTAAAAGCGAAATGTTCAGTTATGACGAGAATGAAAACTTGGATTTAATGCACCTGATTGGCGGTGTCCTCAAAGGGGGATTAAACAGCCATACGGGAGCTTTAGAAGCATGGAGTTGAAAGAGTAAATGAAATAAAAGGTTTATAAATCAACAAGTCAACCATCAGATTATGGCCTCTGCTTAGCAGCCTTCTCATCAGCCACATGCCATAGTTTTTTTATTTATTTTATTTTTTTCTCTCCCCTCTTTTTTTTTTTTTTTCCACACAAATGTCCTGGAGGCAGGGAACAAAGCGAGCAGAACTGATTACTGCACTGTTGCTCCGCTCCGCCAGTCTAAACTCTGTTTGGCTTCCTAATGAGCTCACTAAAAACCCAATTCATCACCCATAACCCCTTCTCAACCTGCCTTGAAATCCCCCATTATGGGGAGTCAAGGACAGTCGGGCTTTGGGCCGGGGTCAGAGCTGTGAGGGGTGGATGGCATGTGGCCGCGACAACAGTGCGGCCAAGGTTGTTTTGACCCAATGGATGCTTTTTCTGTGGCTTGACTGTGACTCACAAATAATTTACTCTGATATTCTCCTAAATATTGATTTTTTTTATGGTGCAAATATAACATTTCCTAAAGTTGATCTGTCCCACACATACTCCATCATTCCTTTCTGCGCTCCGGTTTTTGCAAAACCAGCAGCCTGAGCGGAGGAATGTCCGGCTCGATGACTGTCTCGTTCAAGTCAGCTTTTGCAGCACAGGTTTAATTCCCGTTTGTTCCATCCCTGCAATAGGCAGGAATTTGGTGGGATTGCAGTGGGGAGAAAGTAGAAATCAATTGGTTGATTTAAAAGTAAAAAGCGAAAAGAGGAGGTTTAAAACAGGCAGAATATCTTAGGTGTATGGCAAACAGCTGAGGGGAAAAAAAAGGAATGAAACAGAAAGTGTGTTGGTTGGAGGGAGGCAGAGGAGGAAGAGGAGGAGGACAACATAGATGATAGGGTAAACTCCCACAGTTCCTCATTACATGGAGCTGAAATGATCCTCCTGACACCTGGGCTGTAACCAAGAGATTACAGAATTGATGAATCCTTGGTTTAAAATGCAGCTGTTTTATTCTGCTTTAGTAATTAATTCTTTTTCCAATAACGTATTGATTAAGCGTAGCCCCTGATAAAGTTCAAACTGAGCGAGATCCCTCCAGGGCTTTGGTTCCAGCCTGCTCTGGAGAGTCAATGAAAACTTCCTTCCTTCACCTGCATTCATCTCGCTCTGTCAGTGCCGTTTACCCTCATAAATTAGTCAGATCTGAGAGGAGCGAGGACCTTGCTTAGCTGGTATTGGCTGCATTCTCACTGATAGACTTTGTTGTTAATTTCAAGTGATCATATGGCTTTATTTTTACAAGTCCATCCCAGATAAGTCATCAAAACATTTATATTTAGAGTTAAACTGTGTTATTTCATGCACCTCTAACCCCCTTTTTTCTGTTGCTCCCTGCTTGTTCTCTTTTCCAACTTAGCAGGGAATTACTGCATGCAGAAGAAGAGCATCTCATTTTGCAAAAAAACTACTCTTTCATTCTTTTTATCACTGAGCTTTTCCATAACAGCCTGATCAACACGGGGTGGAGGATATATCTCCAGGGAGCCAACTAGCAGAGAAATAAGACACAGCTTTTTTACATGAGAGTCTGCCGCTCATGTCTCGTCGAGAATCTTCACCTAAAGCTTCCTTTACAAGTCAATAACCAGGGAGCGCTGTCCTCCACTGGGCCTCGGCACAAATTCACCTATTCTTACAGGAAGCAGAATCGGGGGAGAAACAATCGTGATCCAGGATGCCAACCTTTACACTATTATTTTGTGTGCAATTATGGAAGCAGTGTTTGTGAGTTCTACTAGAAAAAAAAAACAATTTGTGAAAACATATATCCATCATTCTCGTAACTGTGGCAAACCACATTTATTTCCTGCACTGACATTCCATTCATACATGGTGACAAATAATTGGTGACCTCATGAGGACAGAGGAGTCAGTTAAAAGCCTTTTTCAGTATTAAAAACTAATGAAAGAGTGAATGAATTATGAAGGGAAAGAGAAAAATATAATTAGAAGGTGGAAGTAGAGCTTAATACATTTACTCGGGACTATTTCCTTTCGTTAATGGGACTGCAGGATGCGAAGAGATGGTTTTCACGAGGCTAGTATTGACTGTCCGTCCTGCTCCTTAAGGTAAAATCCAGCAGGTCATTTCATTAAGGTCCAATTCCATGGCACTAATTTTGATTTTTAGGGGCTTGACAGCTGTTGGCATGTAGAAATTGCCATGGTAGGATCACTGGGAGAGGAACCTATTACTCTTGGAAAAAAAAAATAATCGAAATCACAAGGCTCTGCGTTGGATTAAAGCTGACCTGCTTTGCTGACCCTTTAAAAGTTGTATTTTTTATGCGTTATACTTTTAGTTAAATGCAACACAATAGCAAGTGCAAAAAAATAAAATAATTGTTTTAGATAAAAAATGGCACAAAAAACAACAAAGGTTAAAAAATCCTGACATCTTTGCAACAAATATAACTGCACTGAAAATATTGCAGTTTTAATTCTCATGTTCTATTAATTAAAATTACTTTAAAAGTCAGATGAGTTTGACTCACAGTGTTACCTCGATCTTTATTTCTCACAAGTTGATTTAATCATTTTATAGTTCCACAAATTATTATTTTTCTCCTGAAAAAAAAAATCATTAGTTGTAACTCTCAGTTCATCCTTTCTTGTTTCGATGTCTTTTTATTAATGTGCTTTTTTTTTTCTTTTTTGATATTGACTTTTCAAACCCCCTCCCCCATCCTAGCATTAGCACCAGTGAGTGTACATTGGTACCCAGTTCAGCAATACCCTGAAGCCTGCCTGCTCTCTGAGACACTCGCTGGGGATCCCTGAAAGCTGGGCCGGCCTTACAGCTCCCACCAACCCACCACTCATTCCCCACGAGACCAAAATCAAAGAGAGAGGCCCTTAAAATCTAACCATGGGTATAATGAGGGTGCTCCAAAGAACAATAAGCATATACTCCTAAGGAAAAAGAAGACTACAAAAGAAATGGTGAGAAAAAAAAAACTGTAGGAATGTTGCTGAGAAGTCAGTGTATATGATCAAAAACATTAATGACAAAACTATACTGTGCTTTAGGAGAGAGGGCAAAGGGCCACGGCTCGAGATGATGGTAGTCGGGGGCCAAGCATCCATCCAACCAGGCATCTGAACCCAAAACAACAAGGGGGTCCGTCGCATGCCTCTGGAGTCGAAGGGAGCCAAAGGGAGCACGACTAATTTCTGCACAACAATGGGCCTGGATGAGCGCGCAGACAATGGCAGGTGCTTTGAATAGCAGCAGGGCCCTTGCAGCGGGGATCTTCTCCTCTCTCCATTCCAAGGGCCCAGGCTCTGGCTTGTGTAACCTTTCATTTTCGACCGGGCTTCCCTTTGACTCATAAAGGATGAAAATGATCTCATGGGGGGGTGCAAAAGAGTAAAAGACAGCCAAGCCCGAGAGGCAGCTATGTCCAGCTATGTTTTTTTTAGTGTTTCACATTTCTTCTGTTTTTAACTTTTTTATTTTTTTGGTGTATGGTTAACACTCTTCTTTTCTCCACATGAACTCGCTTATTTACCATTAAATTATTTTTTAGCACTTTCTCATATTTTCTTCCACTCTTTTTGCTGTTGTTTACTTCTTTTCCTGCAATACTCATATTTGTGTTTGTTCTGCCATCCTGTAGGCCATGATGCAGTGGAAAAAGCAGCCCCCCCACCACCACCACCACCTTAAGAGCATTTTTTCCGGGGTCACAAGGTCAGGCTTCACAGATGTCTCCTGCAGACACTCAGTTGTCTAAGGATTGCATCCCTGGGAGTAAGTATTCATAGTAAACAATACAGCTTTTTCCCCTGATTTTGGAAAATGTTAAATGTTTTTTTTTTCTTTGTTTTGACTTGCTTTTCCCTACTTTCATTGTTTTATTTCTGAATAAAGCAAGAATGAGTGAGTGCAGTTTTTTCCAAGGTGGGGATTTCTGTGCTAAGATAATGAAAGAAAGCACCAGTTATCACAAGATAGTGGTGTTTTCTGTCTGCTTTCATTTCTTTAAACACTCCCTGTCACCAGAATTTCCTCCAATTGTGTCAATGGGGTCTTAGTCATCTTTGCCTGATGGCAGGGGAAAAGATGCTTAAAAAAAGAAAAAAAAGACTTTCTTTTTCTCATTATGTGTTGCTAGGAGAGAAACAAAAATGAAAACATGTAATAGTTGTCCTCCCATCTGCACTAAAAGATAAAATAAATTGAGTAAGCTCAGTTGAAGCCGAAGAAAAAGTGACCCGGAAATGAACAAAAAGGCAATATTGGAACTAGAGGATTTCTGTGTATTCTTAATCTCAACAAAAATTTAGAGTAGAGAATTCCTGAGCCATACAGCTTTTAAAAAATGAAATTGTCTTTAGCTCTGTTTGGGTATCAACAGTGACATTTGTAACAGTGGGGAAAAATGCACAATTTCTCATGCATTTGTTGCCTCAAAACATGGAAAATTGTGTAATTGGAACAACGTTTTCAAAAATCCAGGAATTGAGCTTTCCTTGAACGTCTTCCTTCTTTTCATCTCGCTCTCCCTTGTTGCGTTTTCCTTTTTCTTGGTTTGTTATGGTGTTTTTATTTCCTTCCCCCTCCAAACATCCTCTCTGTATTCCACAAATTGATATCCCTCTAAATGATTATGGTAAATGCATAATGAAGGTTTTCTCAGCTTCAGCCCCGCAGCCAGCCAGGATGGAGCATCTCGTTTGGCATGTTTGATTCGTTTTGTTGCGCATTTAGCCCCAGTGTTCCTTCAAGAGTGTTCACTGCTTGGGGGATGCAAATAAGAAATTATCCTTGCCGACTAACATGGCTAATACCTCCTCTGGGGTAATCAAAAATTATTAGTCGCTTGCTTCCAATAAACATTAGGGCTTGTGGCGCTAACCACTGTCAAATCGCTCACTTCTGCCTTCTTCCCAATAGCCATAAAATGGGTGAACAAAAGTGATCAGGTGTGGAAAAAGCACCCTGGCTACGTAGAAACTGCGGGACTGTGGTACTCCTATTATGCCTAAAAAAGCAGCCTTTGGCTTTAAGAGTCATTAAAGCATGTACTAGAGTGGGAATCAGACTAGAAAATGAGCTTATCTTGCATAATGCCCTCATAAGCTTTGCATAAACGTAAAAGATGAGCGCGTGAAAATCAGCAGCGGAGAGAAGAGAACCTCAATCGTAACACTCTGCCTTTCTCATCCTCCCACTCTCTTGGACTGTGGCAGCATGTTAAAGCATTACCTGTAGGGTACAGCTGCTTTGCTCAGTTCCAAATATGCTGCAGAATATAAACCCTGGTTTACACAAGAGAAAGCCACACAGCCGGCGAACAAGCTGTTGCTAGCCTCGCTAAGCCACTCTACTAAACCACGTGCTGTTTTTTTGGAGGGACCTTCGCTGTGATGTGGGGTTTAGACATTAGGGGGAGGAGAATTGGGAGGGTGGGGGTGGAAGAAGAGATTAAAAAGCCAAGGGAGGCAGAAGAAAGAAAAGGGAGTAAAAGAGCACAAGGCCCATTGGTCAAACACAAAGGGAAAGATAGGGAAAGGACATTTGAAGTCATGGTTGCACTCTAAATAAGCACACCTTAAACTGCGCTGTGTAATCTGACAGTCAGGGCTTTCTGGAGTTTCCCTGCAGGTGTGCCTTTGACAGACTTAGCCACCTTGACCTCCTCCTGTCTGAATCTGGGCGCAGAAACTAGTGGCACGTTGCTGTCTGCGCTCACCATTCTGTATCTGTTAACACACACACATGCTTACATTCTATAAACACAAACCCACTGCCAAACAAGAGTAAAACAAATCTGATGAGCGCAGGAGAAATTGGATTATCACCTCTTAAGGGTGACTTCTTGGCTGACCCCCTTCAGGCTAGCCTTCTGAATCAAGACAAAAACGAAATTCCCTGGGAAAACACTCGCTCCCTTTAAAGAACTGAAGCACTGTCATCCTTGTGAAAATGTTACAACAGCGACAATAATGGACATGGAAATGCCCTTTGGGGCAAGTGCTGAAATCCCTTTTAGCTATATTACATCAGACCCCTGTGCGCTCATCTACTGGTGTAAACCACAGAGGAGCATGGGTGTGTAAACCCACAGTATAATGAACTGATACAACATTACTGTACTCTGTTCTTGTTTTGGGTCAAAGCCTTAGATTAAAAAAAAAAAGTCACTCCATTCTTTTACTGTTGTTCTACCCTGATTACAGTCATCCAGCGTTGTTTCCTCTGAGCTTTTTAATTGTGCTCAACTCACTCACAGATTAGTTTGGTCTACTTCTCAAAGGAACGCCATAGGAGAAGATGGGGGCACCCCCCCCTCCCTCCTCCCACACCCTATCCACCTTTCCCTTAATGGCGCAAAACAGACATTCTCCTCGGCTGCTGTCAGAATAATTTGGCTAATTTTTTCCCCATGTTTTCCGAACTCTAGTTTGCACATTAGGCTGACCCAGTTAATGTTCCTTTCCTGCTGTGTAAGACCCACTTTCAGGTTCAGTCAGGTCGGGCTGGGCAGGTCAAGGCAAGGACCTGTTCATGATTATGGGCCACTGGAACCAGGCACCATCCAGTGCTCATGCACAGAGGGAAAAGGGGGAAGAACAGGAGGAATGGAAAGGAAAGGATATGAAAATGAAAGCCTGAGTTGCTGTCAGGATGAAAAGGAGAGAAGTGACTCAAACTTTACAGTGTCCTGTCTTTAATTGTTTTCACACTGTCTAAAGACAGAGACCAAACGAAAGGAAGAGGGAGCAGAGCGGAGGAAGGAAAGTGGGAGCTGAGGGAGCTGATCATTCTCTTTAATCACATTTTGGATGAGGGCCAGCTAGTCTGCAGCACTGAAGGCGAGACAGAAAAGAGTGAGAAAAGAGAGACGTGTGAAGGAGGAGAAGAGAGAAGTGAGAGATAGAGGAATAAATGGACAAATGGAAGAGAGAAGGTAAAAAAAATGACCTGAGGAGAGATGACGAAAGGAGGATGAGCGGCGGAGCAGAGGCCCTTGAAACAACTTCAAGTACACCAGTGCTTAAGCTAGCGTGCACATATGCCCACACATAGCATGTTTATGTGTGTGTGCGTGTGTGTGTATGTGTGTGCAGGCAAGAGCGACAGCCATTCCCGTAAATGCCCACAAATGCTGAATCTAGCAAGAATCTGGTGTGAGAGCATAGGCAGAGAGAGAGAGAGAGAGAGAGAGATCCATTTTAAAACTATGTGCATTAACTATACTTTTCCCCATAGATTAAGCACTCCACATGAATAATTTAGCCTCTTTTATGCTAATGGGATCATGAAAGTATCCCCTCTGTGCCGTGTTTTCTCCCCCCCCACCACCCCTTCACGGCAACTCTTCTCAGCTTTCAACAATGGCCCAGCCCCTTCCCAACAAACCATCAGACAGACTTATTGCACTGTTTTCGCAGCAGACACCTGACTAGCATGAAGCTAACATGTAGCAACGAGGCTAAATCTGCAGCATTTTAAGAAACACTTTAGCGTTTCTTTCTTTATTCAGACAGTTTATCTTAGCTGGGCTTTTATCAGTAACTTTTTACTTACTGTTCCTGAGTGAGATGAGTTATAAATTTGATGAACATTGCAGATTTATGGCTGGTTAAATGCCTTAAAGCCAGCCAAAGTGCACTTCTTCCTATACGTTTTATGATTTCTTCAATACGGTTCTGAGTTTTCTTTCAATAATGCCCACACAAACATTTGTGCATATGCATTTACAAGAGATACACACCCTTGTTGCATCAATGTTATGGTAGGGGCACTGTGTAAAAATTATCAGTACTCCAACAGCTGGGAGGGAGAACCATGAAACAGCAGGGCTTGGGTCTGCTTTATTGTTTATCTGTTGTTTATGGGCGAGTGTTCAGCTTTAATTGCTACACTAAATTAAACTCTAAAAGGCACTTAAAGGCAACCGACTAACGCATGCACACGTACACACACACACACAAACTATATATTTTATACACAGAGACACACCTCGCTGATCACTCTGGAGCTGGAGTTTAAACTACTAAAATGCAACAAGGCTTCCATCTTGTGTTTAGCAGAGACTGCAGTGTTTTTTTTATCCACTCTTTATTCCTTTCCCTCTCCACTGTAACTTTTTGCAACCTTGAAGTCCAAAGCATAGCTGTTAAAAAACTAAATGAAGTCAAAAGGTACAAAAATGCAGTATTCAACAGGCCTTGTTCATGCTGAGACACTATAGGAGTCGTGTCCCCACAAGGAATGACCCTCTCCAGAGACCTCAACCACAAAGACTTTGCTGAGTGGGGCCCCTAGCCAGGGCTAAAGGGGGGGTTCACCACACTCCCCACATATACACACACGCAAATGTACCACAACACTATCAAGCGCAGCACGCTCCCTTGGAGCCGAACACTCAAGCACTCCCTCTCTTCCCTCCCTTTCTCTTCATCTCTGCCTCTCTCCGTCTCTCTGGGGAGTCTGTCTATCCGCAAAGCGTGGGGATTGTTCAATTGCTGAGAAAATGTACAAAATGCTTTCTCCTCTCTTATGTAGAGCCGTTTCCATCTACAGTAGATTCTGAGAACTGTACAGAAATACCCCCTTTGCCGAGCACTCAAGATGTCGTTGTGGATTTGGTCTTCATGCATAACTAATAATTACAAGTTTGAGACTGGAGCAGAGGCATGCCCCCCTCACGGACTTACAGAAAAGTGCACAAATTGGTGCCGTTTTGGGGATTTACACTGCGTAATTGAAGGCATTGGGTTTTTATTGTGTTTTGCTTTGCAGAGAATTTCCTCCTATTGCTCCATCACACTTTGGCTGCTTAACATTTTACAGACACCTGTTTGGAAATGAGTGCTGTCTTGAGGCATGCACATTCATCAAGTTTAACTCCCTGCAACTGATGTCTCTGATGTTTCCAGATAAGCTTGGAAGCGCTCCAAAGAACTGTTAATCAAAATGACATGCACATAGAGCCGGGGAAATTATTGTGCGTTACCTTTTGAACCATCGCTTTTAACTGCTGATATTTATTTGTCTTGCCAGATCATCATTCTAAAAGTCAGTCAATGAGAGGGCAGTGTATCGTAAGCTCTGATTCATATTTAGTTAGAAATTGTGAGAACGTAAACAAAAACTGATAAGATCAGTGTGTTTCATGGAGATGAATTTGATGCATCTATACATACTTAAATAAATAGCTTAATGTCAGAATAATATGTATTTTCACACCTAAAATCGCTTCAGAAAATGGATCTAGCCAGTTTTAAAAATGCCTCAGTTTTTGGGGAAGAAGTCATAGCAGGTTTTTTTTTTTTTATTCAACACACAGATGCTTCTGGATCAGTTCTTAGGGCAAATGTTTTTCAAGCTACAACCACACATAAAACACACCTTTCAAGTTGGTGGAAAGCAAAAAAAAAAAAAAAAGTTGATGTTTTCCTTGGCAGCTGGAACCAAAAAGCACTGAGAGTCTTACACACTCTTTCACTTTCTCCTCCTCCCTCACAGTTGCCTATCCATTCTTTCTTCCACAACTGATCTGCGTTGTCACCCCTTTTAACAGGGGCCAAGCTGTTAAAGACCCCATTACTGAAGTGAAGCGCACATTTCACGTTGCCTCGGTGGACTCGGCAGTGCGGACTACAAATTTTATGCTGAAATGTATTGGGAAAGGAGGCGAGTTCATGCATGGAGTGGAAGGCTGGAGAGGGAAAGCTCTGTCAGAATGGAAGGGCCAGAGTCGAGAGTCAGCAAGCGCTTCAAGCGTTAACGTAATTGCAAGAATGTGAAAAATGAGGTGGCGGGGCTCCCAAGTGAAGCGAAAGGTCAGAGCATGCCTCACACAAAACAACTGGCTAGAGGACGGCCTCATTAGACCATTAAATCAGTTGCCCTTGGTCTCCTTCTCTTTCCCTCTCATTCGCTCTCTTTTTTTGGCTCGACTACTTTTTCACCTTCTTCATCCTTTAACCTCTGTACGGAGATGTCTTTTCCTCACCCAGGTTTTTCAATTTCTGCTCATGTTCTAAACTGCTTACTTGGTTTTTACCATAAAACATTATGAGCTATACTGGTTGTTGCATTTAGCAGGAGTTAGTTTATGTGGGCCGAGCTGCGGCACAGGGCTGTACCGTAACTGTCTTTGGCCCGCATTGATCCGCTGTTACTGGATACGGTGGGGAAAGGAGTCGATAAGTGCTCTGTGGATTACAGGTCACTTGTACTTATGTGTGTAGGATAATCAATAGGCAGTGCATTTCTTTTCCCTGAGCCTAACCCCACCTCCACCCCCTTTTGGCTGCTCTTCATCTCCATTTCTAACTTGCAAAGAGGAGAGCAAAAACTCTTATTTTGCTTTTTCCAATGACTTGCTATGATGCTGAATTTATTTTCCTTATTATTTGTTTTACATTTTGTCCATTTTTAATGGTTTGCACGTAAAAATAAGTTTTCTGTGTGAGAGTAAACATAATGTTGGTTCCGGTACAGATCCATTAATGCATTTTGTATAACCTTGAAAGTGTGAAGTATCAGAGGTGTGTTTAAAGGGATAGTTTCGTTTTTTTGAAGTGGAGTTCTTTGGAGAGTTTATGAATAATTACCATTTAATAAGCCCTAATGTTGCCAATGTAATGTATTACTCTACTTTTTTCAGGCAGAAACATTACAACAATCCTAAAATCTGCTGAAAGTGCCTACGTTGGGAGTGCTACAGCTAGTTGCTTCTGCAAATTGCACTCAAAAAAACAAAAAGTGTAAATAACCATGCAATATAAAATAGATGGTGGTTTAAAAGATAATACAATATAATTTGCATGAATTGCTATTAAATTCTTGAGATTAGATGTGTTTTATATTTTTAGCCACACCCAGAATAGCTGTTAGCTCAACAATTTGGTCACAATTAAATTCCACACTAAGTCTGTTCATATATCTAGAATACATTGGATATTATTTAATCAGTACCTTTCTAAAGAACTCCATTAAAAAAGACATCACCTCGTTCTTTTGCCTATTCTACTGGACAGACAATTAATCAAGTCCTAATCTTACTCTTTCCAACTGGCCTAGACATCAAAGTGTGATCCAACTACTCCTGACACAGCCAACCACAGAGGCCTTCTGTGGCCCTCAGTCTGTGGTCAGTAATGGTTCAAAAGCTGCAACTGTTGTTTCTGCCTGGACACAAGAAAATTATTTAAACACCATACAAGACACGATCTATCAATACATTTTATCTGTCATTGGCAAAACAATATATTCAACTGATTAAAAAGGCTTTACCCCAGGAAAAAGATTGAGACATATATGTTAGAAAATCAAATAAAATGTTATTAAAGTAAAAAGTGGTCAGAGGGCACCCATGTTTAGAGAAAGAGACAAAAATGTACACACTGCTGTCAGTAGAAATAAAAAATTGGGGCAATTGAACCAAAAGGAACCAAATAATAGAAACCAAAGGTGTTCGATGAGCAGTTTTACATTTCTAAATTTACTAAATAGCAGTTGCTTTTTTTTTTAAATATAATTTACATGTCCAAACTGATACAAAAAAAAAGAAAAAAAAACACAAGAAAGACAGCTGTGGCACACGCTATCTAATAAATTCAAATGCTCTTGTTTTGAAATGCATTATGAGTGTTTGGCAGGTTGACTGCAAGATAACACGGGACTCAATGAGACTTAATTATGGGCTGTTGTGTGGGCAAACTTAATAAGGTTTAAATTCAAGTCAGAACTGGCAGAAATATATTATTAATCATCGGCTTGTGTTTGCCGCTCTAAATAGCAACATTTAGGAAAGCTTTTTTTACGGGCTGGGTATATTATGTTGGGTTTTGCTTGTGTTTGTGCTGGAGTGTCACAGAGGATAAGTGTGTTCATTTTTAGGTGCGACTGTGTCAGCATGGACGCTAGTCAAAAAATGGGATAATCCAAAAAGGTAAAAGGAATGTCTGGGAATGAGGAGGGATGTAGCTGCTGTAGAGCAGCTCTTTCCAGATTAACATGCCCTGCGTGGACATGCTGTTTGTCTTAAGAGCTTGAATAAACATGGACACCCATGCTTTGCGTGTCTATTTTGGGGGTGGCTCACCTTGTTCGCTGCTGTTGTCGCCGCTCTGTGAAGCGTGTCCCCCGCTGGAGGGCCCTGGTGTGCCGGCTGAGTGTGTGGAAGTGGCGTCATCGTGGTCTCTCCAGGAAGCTGGGTTCTGAGGTTTTGAGAAAAGAGCAAGCGCAGGCATGGGATCCATCCAGCCATCCGCGTATCCAACGGCGTATACCATCCAAGCCACAAACAAGGACATCAGAGACATGGAAGGAAGAGGAAGATAAAACAGAGAAAGAGAAATTCCACATGAGTTTGCTGGAAACATAAGTAGTGATATCTGTAAGCCTCTGTGAGGGGTACTTGGCCTGCTTATATTATCCTGGCAAGGCATAGCTTCAGAAAATCAGAGAAGCTGAAAATCATAAATAAATAGAAAGAAAATGATGCTCTAACGCGGCTGGCTATAAGTCAAAACACTGTAATCAAAGCGCTTCATTACAGCGTGAGAGCAGAACACAGCACCATTAATGTGGCAGCTGATTTGGAGAGCTGCGGGTAGAGCACTTGTGAATAATCATCTAAACACATATGGCAGAGCCCAGCGGAGTTCATTTATACCATAACCAATCGAGACTTCCGTGTCAAGTGAGAAATATAGAGGTAAAAAGTCCAAACACACCACAGCTGCCATTAATCATTACTGCTGTCAAAAATGAAAATAAGATATGACAGTGATTCTCCCGCTAATCTGCCAAAAATGTGCACACGCCCGCACCGAGATACACACACACCCACGGAGGTTTGCAGAAACACACTCACAGGCTAATGACATAACAAAGCAAGAAGTATGAACTTCACTTTTATATACACAAAGGCTTTCTGGAAGAACTTAAACGTCGGCACGCTAACCTAAAAGGCACATCTGTAAACAAATACACAGCTTTTAAGGCAACTTTTTTCCTCTCCTCTGCCTTTCCTTCTGCCCTTTTTTTCTTATTTTTCTTCTCTTTCCTGGTCATTCCCACTGCCCTGTCAGTGCACACGGGAAAACAGGATTTTCTATTGTGCAGGAAAGGCTTTATCAGTGCCACACGAAGGCAGGCCAGAGGTGGAATTTCCTCTGCCATTCAGTCAATAGCGGGACAGAGCGATCACGTCATTTACTACACTCATACCCACACAGGCGCAATCAATTACACGCACAGAGAGTGGACGGAGCCTCATAGCTCACGTAACCCGTGCAAGTCTTTCCCAATTTAGCATGTCACCTGAGCACGATGACAAAATGTTGGCAAACGTGAGCCCAAAGCAGCCCCTTGAGCAGAGCTTAAGCCAAACAAACACATGGCCTACACCAAGGCTTCCCACAAACCTCAATCCACTTCTCATTTCCCGTTAGGTTGTTTTGTTTTCTTACTCAAATATACATTAAGACAAATGCGGGTACACAAAATAAGAAGGAAAATGTACACACAAAAAAATAAAATTCAAAGTAATAGACAGTTTTTACCATTTTGTCCAACTTGAGTTGTTAGAAAAAAACTCAAATGCAGAGAAACCTGCCTGCCTGCCTGCCTGCTTTGGCACCCCAGTCAGAGTGAGCTGTACTGGAGGAGGACAGACAGGGTAGAGCCTGAAGACTAATGGAGGTTTGCAGGGAAATTGAGGCTATAAGACAAGCCGCTGCCGAGCTCCCCCTGGGAACACAGTCCTGATGTGCTGCTGCTTGTTCTGCTGCAAAGGCGAGTCAACTGCTGCGCCTGCGAACGAGGCCCTTTTATCTGCTAAGTTTTTCGGGAAGGCGGGCTGTTTTTTCTCAAACAGCTCGGAGCTGAAAACAGCAGACAGAAACACACAAGACCCTTCAGACTCTGGGCTCCACTCGAGGCCTACTCAGCGTCAGCTGTTTGCCGGATGGCAATCAGATGAAGAGCTCAGAGAATTACTCAGAAGAGGGGTAAGAAGACAAGCCGAACAATAGCTCGTGCGTTGGTTATAACCCTCCACTGTGAGCTGATGGAAACGTGTCCCTGCTCTGAAAGGGACGAATGATTGTGCTGCGTTCACTCGCTGATCAACATGGGAGCGGGGTCTGTTGTTAAAGTAATTTTCGGCTGCTCTCAACACACTAAGTTAAGTAAAATTCTTAATTTGGTGAAAGCCCATTAATTCTCTTGTCCTTGTCAAACGCAAAAAGACAACAGACAAAGAGGTAAGATCCTGCACTCCCTGAATGTGTTGTATATTTAGGCCGAGCTGGCCTGTGTACACTTATGGAGGAGCTGCTGCTGTTCTATAGAGAAGAAAATGACCGGGTTGTGCTTTCTAACAATATGACAAGACAAAGGACAGACCTGAAAAACTGTGCTCACACATGCTTATTCACTTATTCTTCCTCACCAGCTTTGGCCACAGCATGGTTTTAATGCAACCGTGGAATCGATAGGACTTAATTTAGCTATCATTGCAGAGTAATGTGTCATTTTTAATGGCGCTGGCACTAAATTAAATTCAAAGACACCTCAGTTAATGGTGGAAAAGAGAATGATATTTTTTGCTGTGATTTGCTGCCCTTTGGATTTAATGTGCTTGAATGCTGAGCTATAGATAGAGACTTTCTAGCTTGGCACTTAAAAGGACTGCAACACTTTATATGACTGAATAATAATAATTATTATAATAATAAAGCAGAGCATATTAGGACCAGTGCAGACACTCCCTGTTTTAATACCTGTAAGTCACTACTTGTTCATAAACTTGTCAGCAAAAACAAGACCGCAAATATCACAACAACAGCGTTTTAACTTTGCCCGCTACACAAGACGACAAAAGCAACAGCCTCTCCGCTCCATGAATAATTTAGAGGGCCTCTCTGAGCTATGGCGGGTGCATCATCAGACACCATGCAACACAAACACACACAACCATTTTGTCACAACCCCCATGGGTCTGATGAAGTTCAAACAAGTAGTAGGTGGAAAAAAAAAAAGAAGGGAGATCGTGTCACCCAAATTGTCTTCTTCAAACCTACACAAGGTAAAGAAAAGTAAAGCAAGAAGCAAATTCCTCCAGCCCATGTGACTATTCCCTGAAGCTGGGCATAATTAGGAGTCAAACATGGTTCACTCCATGCTCTTCACTAATTGTGTTAAAGACCAGTGTTACCAGGAGGAGGAGGAGGAGGATGCAAGCGAGCAAACACACATGTACGTGCCAGGCAGAAACGCACACACACACACACACACCAACGCGCACAATAGGATGAGATAGCAAGTAAGACACAAAAGAAGTGCGGTCTCTAGGGACAGCTTTTTGCTGGGCTTAGCAACTGGCGGCTGATAATACAAGTTGTAATTAATATAAAAGCAGGAGACAATATGGGAAGGAGAGGCTCGTAGTGCAGCCAGGCCTCGGGAGAGAGGCAGAATGCTGCTGTCTCTTTTGCTCCTATCCCCTGTTTCTCATTTACAAACACCTGCCTGGCACAATTTCACTTTCCGCGCCGCACTCTGCCTACATCCCTAGGAATTTCAAATAAAATTGATTTAGCAGCATCATTGAATTTCACTCAAATTCCCCTGGAACCGGGAGCGAAGTGGGGAGAAATCTGTCTGTGTAGTCGCAGTTTAAGGTAGGTTGGGAACGGCTAACCTGCTTTGTGTGTGTGTGTGTGTATGTGTGTGTGTGTGTGTGTGTGTGTGTGTGTGTGTGTGTGTGTGTGTGTGTGTGTGTG
>JAUBOC010000002.1:7912069-7927152 GCA_032275365.1 Anablepsoides cearensis
AAATCCAAATTGTGAAGAATGTACATTCTTTAATCATCTATTAATGGTTTTGACTATTAACAGACAGATGTAAGTTTTTTGTATAAAAATTTGGTTTGTCTAATCCAAACCATCTCTGAGTCAAATGAAAAAAGTGTTGCAACTGTCCCCGGTCTCCCCTAAGTTGATGATCACTGCAGAGCACCAGAACAGTGATCGGATCACTGAAAAATGGTAAACGGGTGTTCCTTTAGTTTAATTCTGTAGAAGTTTGAGCAGTTCTTGTTTAACTTTCCAGGTAAAGCACACATTCCCTCCAGTTTCTTCATCCCTCGGAATAGCCTTGCAGCCTTTTGGGTCATGACAGATTGTCACACTGTGATGGAGTCTGAGTGGAGCTATACCAGCAAAAAGTGGTTAGCAGTCCATACCTGAGCGTCACACCGCAGACATTTGACAACTAAGGACAGCTGCTTCTCCAAGACCATAAAACTGAATAAGAAAGAAAAAGAAAAAAAAAGATATAAAAAGGGGTCTTTTATGGGCTCTGCATAAGCTCTTCATTTATTTTGATGCATAAGGCAATATTCCTTTCATCTCACTGTGAGGACTCCATTTCTGTTGCAGATATGAAATGAATGGCTTTTCAGTAATGAGAGCGGGAAAGAATCAACCTCGATACAATCAGGTCTTTGAGAGTTCACGTCCTATTGTGCGTCTCGCAGAAATT
Organism: Anablepsoides cearensis; assembly: GCA_032275365.1. Taxonomy (NCBI): domain Eukaryota; kingdom Metazoa; phylum Chordata; class Actinopteri; order Cyprinodontiformes; family Rivulidae; genus Anablepsoides; species Anablepsoides cearensis. Next base: position 7,912,779 of record JAUBOC010000002.1, read on the forward strand.
AACCAGTCATACTTGTGTTGACATGACTTATAATCTAAAATGACACAATGCCGGCATCCTGTGTCATTCAGTTCATTTGTGTCCTGAAAGAAAAAAAAAACTCATATGAGTGAAACAGAATTACCAATTTCCCTTGCTGATTTGGTCTTTTTAAAACCCTCATTAGACAAAAAGGATTGTATATATTATCAAATCCCTTTGTGGAATATGAAAGAAATGCTTTATGATGATCCAATCCTCATCAAGTTGTAATAATCTAATCAATTAGCATGGATGAACTAATCGTCCAATCTCTCACTCGCTAATTAACCCTGGAAATATGTGGGACAGACCATAGTGCACCATTTTTTATTTATTTATTTTTTAAAAGAGGATGCACAAATGGAGCTCTTTGCTTTAGTGAACGTGCTCCGGTTCCTTCAGCGGGTTTACTTTCTTAATATGTATGAGCCAGATCAAAGAGAGGAGATAGAACTGGGGCCTGTACAAAAAAAAAAAAAAAAAAAGGGGAACACATTTAAGATCCTGAAGATGCAAATGCACCGGCTCTTGTTGAATGCTGGTGTTTGCATAACATCAGTTGACACAGTCTACGAGAGCTGTTCTGTGCCACTTGTGTACCGACTACAAAACACACCGTCCTCTGGGATATTTTATTTTAAGAGGCACACTTAGAGCTCGCTGAATTTGAATGCGAGCGGTAACGCGCCTCTTATTTCCAAATTGCAGCGGGCTAAATGTGTCTGAAAGGGGCATAAATGTAAAGCAGGCTGCGTGTTATTTTCCAGGCTGATCATTATCACACAGTCATGAGGATGTCAGCCGGGATACAATGTGTGTTTGTCGTGCTGTACTTTTATATATATATATATTTTTTTTTCTTTGCCCAGACTAAAGGCTGTCAACACTATGGATGCTGTTATGTTTATTATTACAGAGCACAAGTTCACACAGACAATAATCAAATAGTGAACGAGACACTCCAGGGAAACTAAATGTACACTCGTGTTTTCAGGGAGTTGCCTTTGGCTAGCCCAAAGTCTGAACCCAAAACACAATAAGTCTTCAGTATTGTACAATAAAACACCCCTTGAGTATTACATGTGTTTTTTTATATACAGAGACATATATTATCTGGCTTTGTATATAAAGTTTAAACTTTTGGAAAGAAAAAATAAATAAAACACCCATACTTGGTGCTTTTTTGTTTTCCCGAGCACACAATTTACAATCGGCCCAAAAATGTCAAAATAACTTTTCGTTTTTCTCCTCACCAGTCCTTTGTTCTGCACTGTTGTCAAATTTGAAATTGAATCCTGTTTTCACCTGACTCCATCTGGAGAAAAGATATCCTACATTCTCCTTTAATATTCACTAGTGGTTAATTATTAAAGGTATGTATTTGAATTATAAATATACTAGTTATACAGAAGTAGGCAAAGCAGGCATATAGCCTGAGGCTAAATTCCTCCATTACCCATTATTTTCCAGTCTGCCGTCTCCATATGCCTGCCTCCTTTTCCTATGTCATCTCCAAAAACACCAAGGCATTCCTTTGTACTTACCTACCCCTCCCCACTTTGGCCACCCCCCAAAAAAATCCTCCCCTCTATCCATAAGTGGGTTGCTTCCTTGAAGTAGGATGTCACACTTGTCTTAAATATAATGAATCACTATCTTCAAGGCATCCCTGGATCCCAAACACTCCCCACCGAAACCTGCCTAGTCCTCCCCCGATCCGAGCCTTCCTACATGTCACAAATCATCCGTTGTGGAGGGCTCTCCACTAAATCATTAACATTGTCAGAAACGACTGGGCCGAGGAGTGGGAAGGGGCCCAGAGATGCAGCGGAGACATAGTACGCGCGAGAGATGGGAATATAGAACGGTAAACAAAGACGCAGCCTCACACCCTGTCTTTCCCCTTTGCCTCGTCTTTGTTTTTTTTATTTTATTCCACTTCTTCTCTCCCTTCCATGGGATTTCTGAACAAGAGAAAAGTACAGTATGAGGGGGGAAAAAAAGTAGAGAAACTGTCAAAGAACTCATGTGAAATTTTTAGTCTCCACTTTCCAACATATCATATAGTTTTTCCCAGGAGTTTTTTCCCTTAAAGCTCTTTGTTGTAAACATTGTAAGGAAAGTGCCATAATCAGATTATATCTCTGAGCTGTTTTGCAATTTAAATACCACGTTTAATACTCCCAGACTGAAATAAAAAAAATATGATTTAACGGATGGCTCTATTGTCGCAAAACCATAATCCGTCTGTCACACAGCATCATAACCTGAACCGAATGTCAAATACAAACTCGTTTTTCGATGCATCTTATCAGCCAACTTCCACTTCATGCTTACCTAATGTACACTTCTTCCTATGCTATCATCCATCAAATGGATTACTAATTTTTCTTCAATTTCCGCGGCCCTCTGAAGAATTTAAAGGATGATTGATAACAGTTGAAGGAAAAGCACAGTGGTACTGTTTTTAACCTTGCTCAAGTCATTAATCTGCTTTATACCCATGAAGGTAGTAAAGGAGACAATGAATTAGTCATTAAAACGCAGGTCAGTTTATTAGAATTCCTGATTGAACTGTAAAATGACTTCTCCAGAGATGCCTTGGTAAAAGGAGGGAATCTGCAAATCCAGGGAGGAAAAAAAGGAGCTGAGGGAAGCAAGAAGAGGAGTAATTGCATGAGTGCATTTCTGCATGAAGAAAATGGCAGCTGGGTGGATCATAGCCTCTGCAGACCTGAGAAGCACAGCATCACAGTTTCTGTGTAGAGTTAAGAGCAACTAAAACAAACATTACCCAAAATAAATAAATACAAATTTTATTACCGTAAAAGTTCTCAAATAAACACGAGTTGATCTAACATTTGGCTAAAATTGTTTTTTGTCTCTTCAGTATGACTGCTGACTTCAATTTGTCACTATTGATTAGAGAAAAAAATGTCTTTTACAGACTCAAAAAGATGATGCAAGGTTAAACGAAAGCAAATTACAGCAGTGTGAGGGCCTCAAAATAGATGAGGAAAATGTAAAACATTCTGCATGACCTAAATTTTACTGTTGTGTTTATTTCATTACTTCATGTGTGGAAACAATGTCTAAAAAGGTAAAAAATAAAATAAATAACAATAACTAGAAAATGTTGGAAGAAATTCACATAGGTTCCAAAACTGTTACTTTCCAATGTTCTTACATCATTTTGTACTATTCTAGGCTAATAAATAATGTTTACATTTTAATGTATGAACTGTATAAGAAGTTTAAAGAGATACAACATAAAAAAAAATGTTAAAAGTTAAAGCTGGTCCCTCATTATGGTCACTATGAAAACCATATACTCTGAATGCTACGTTAATGAGAAGCAGACTGAAACATAAACTGGAAAAGGGATTGTTACACAGGGATTTTTATATTTTTAGTGTTTTTTGTTAGCTGACAAGGCAAGTTTGAAATACTCTTTACTTCCAGTTTTGATGGCAACATTTTAAATTGATATGTATTTGAAATATCTATAAGCTTGGGTGATCACTCGTTGCATTCTGGGGAAAATTGAGAGAAAATCTATAGTCCTATAGAAGTAAGAGGCACACTTTTTGAAGAAGACAATTCACCATACAATATAAACATGTGAAAAGAATTTGTTTGCATTTGTTTAGAAAGGTTTCTAAAGTTAGAATATGTGACATCATGAGTTGAACATCTGTAAAAAAAACAAATTGATGATTGTTTAAAAACCACACAAGACATCAAAATGTCAGTTTGGAATTGTAAAGTCCAATTTTTTGTGAAATGTTTAAACTTTGAATGACGTCTCTACTGTGATATGGCTGAGCTGTAAAGAGTTTTTTTTATTTGTTTCTCCAAAATTAAACAGCCTTTTATTGATTTTTTTTAAACATTTTAGCAGTATTTATTTTTCTAAACTCTATATTTTGCATGTTTTATTTAAAAGCTATGCAATGAGATACAGGCCAGTTTAATTAATAAGGCCAATTCAATGCATTTGTATTTATGCTCTTAATGATGAGAAGATGCCAAAGAGAGAGAAAAAAGGATTGTTTATTTTTCACTTAATTTTCTCAAAAATGACTAGATCAAAGCAAGGTTTGTTCATTTTTTCGGTGTAAGAGACTTCTCATATTCTGCTTTTTTGTTTGTTTGTTTGTTTTGGAGTCGTCACTTTTAATCGCTTCTTTCCTCATACTTCTAAGCACCCATAATGTGACACTTGAGATATGCATTCTCAGCCATGTAAACATCTCGCTCCATTAAATGGCCATTTTTTTTCCGCCTGTGTAAACTCGGTTTCCATGGCAGCAAACACAATCCCGTTTATTTATGTAAACAAGCATGTTTGTGAATGGGCTATGGAGATCAATACAAACAGCCAGTTCTAAATGAGTGGAACGGGGGTTCTCGCAGTTGTGAAATATTCTGGTATCATCATCCATCACTGGTGGATGGGTTTTAAATTCCATAGGCAGGGTTTATTTTCTGCTTAGCTTGAACTGTGAGGCTGCTGGATTGTTTTGGGACCAGTCGCTGCCCAGAGGCTTCTCTCCTTTTTTTTCTTTCTACTTTTAAGACCTGATTGCATGCTAACCAGGAAGGCCACTTATCACTGTGGTGGACTTCAGAGGAGGTGGAAGGGCTCTCCTCTGGATGTTTTGTCTGAAATAAAAACTATGCGACCTGCACTAGTTGAAGGAATGTCTGAAACAGCCACACCAGGTGCTTTCAGCCTCGTCTTGTTTACAGTCGTGTCTACAAACTGTCATCCCGGTCTGTCTCATTCACTAACTAAATGGAATTTTCATTTCCTGGTTTGTAAATGAGCCTCTCCCCCCTGCTTTTGTTTGATATTTATTTATTCAGTTTATGTGACAGGAGCAATGCACATTAATCAACATCTCAGCTTTCACATCACAGTAATATGTGTCAGACCCTCTCTCCTCCCTCCCTCCCTCCTCACAGTCATGCTCCCCTCTCTCTTTTCCCTCGCAGCACTGCAGTAGCCTCCAAGTAACTCCAATCAGCAAATCAGCGCTGTAACTCTAATGAGCAAAATTGCTTATGAGGGGAATCTGTTTCCGATGGTAGGGCCCAATGATAAATGTACTCTGACAACACGTCTTTCCTCAAGGAACGTTTGCTGTGGCAGATTTGTGACACCACCTCCTCAAAGATGGCTTGCTCTAAGAGAGAGAGAGAGAGAGAGAGAGAGAGAGAGAGAGAGAGAGAGAGAGAGAGAGAGAGAGAGAGAGAAATAAACAAGAAATGCATCTGAGGATGTGCAGAGGAAATCAGAACAGACCAGCACTAACACTATATATTTATAGGAACCTACCTGATAACAAACTTGGTTAACAAACACTCTTATCAAGGATTACAGTCATGTGTGTCTTAATCACTGATTTGTGTGTAGTATTTTTTTTATTATCATTATCATTTTTTATTTCTACTTCTGTCTGTTTTTTGTATACACATTGTTTTTTTTCTTAACCTGTTTGAAATAAATAAATAAATGAATGATGCATTGACACCTCATGAAATTGTGTCAATTTGTGAAAAAAAAGCTTGTTTTACTCTCTTTAATGGCTTATTCATATGTTCTGACTCCTCATAGATTACTTCCACAGATATTTAGATATAAAACCATGAGATCACATTTTGATGAGATTCACCAGAACTGCTTCAGCTCACATAACCTACGAATAACTAGGTCCAAAGGATCAAATGCCAATATGTATCAAATAGAGCAAACCACACTGAGTCACAGGGTCCATGTTCCAACAGGTCAAGCTTTAACAGCAATGCTAGAGAAATTTGTACAATGTTACAGAAGTGATGATAAAGCTGAGCCTATTTTGTGTACTGTTTGTTGGGAAGTTTCAATCTTATTTTCGAGATGTCTTTGGATTTGTAACATCCAAAAGTATTCCTTTTATTGTTTTCGGTGTTTTTTTTTTTTTTTTTTTTTGTCTTTAGATCACTTTAGAAGCCAGGGGGGCTTCTATAAGTTTCCACCCTATAAGTTTGCTGACTTCCCCCACTTATCCTCCTGCTTTTGTTAGGTGTGGATTTTTTTTATTTTTAAGTAAAACATCATAAACATTGTTTTAGAAAAAAATTAAAACATCATGAACAAAATCAAATATTTTGATCCAGAAAGCCAGTGTTCTCAAATCAGAAAACAGGTTTCACAGGAGCTCATTTTTTCTAAATATAAATTGAAACACATAGAGGCTTTAAGCAATTAGTAATATCAACAATAATTTAATAATATAAAAATAAAATAGATGGTCTCATTGAGGGGCTGGACGGTAGTCACCCTCAGGCCACATTTAGCCTGCAGACCTTGCGTTTGACACAAGGCATACTGTATATTTTACAACAGAATAAAAAATAAATAAATATAATGTTGTTAGGGCTTTTGCTTTTGCTGCCACAAGTTTGTCAGTGACCTTTGAGAATTTATTGGAGGTGACTTACGTTTATGTTTCATAAACCAATCATTTGATCTTAAATGACATGTCACTAAAGATTTAAAGACTGAGGTTACATATGTTTGTTCTTATTCTGTCAAACTTTTTGCTTTACAGTTTTTTGCTTTACATTGGGAGCAAGAATCTGGGTCAAACTGAGCCTTAAAATAAGTTGAAGTGACCAATTTTATTGTATTTACCTTTTATTTAACCATACAAATCCCATTGAGATCACAGATATCTTTGGCAAGGGAGGCCTGGGCTGGAAGAGACGATATAACAAGCACATTTTTTTTCTGTGGGAGGAAACCGGAGTACCCAGAGGAAACCCACACAAGCACAAGGAGAACATGAAAAATCGACACAGAAACGCTGCAGGTTCAAATTGGGATTCAAACCCATGACTTCTTGCTGTGAGGCATCAGTGCCAACCACTGAGCCGTTGTGCTAGTACCACTGTTGACGCAGTCTAATGTCTTATTTTGCCAGTTTTGTTTCTGAAAACCTGAAATCCTGAATCTATATGAAAATAAACACAAGCTGTACTATTTATTAAATCCTAAACCTGAGAGGTTGCTGGAAAAATTGAGGAGAAAACCTGCTTTTATTAAGACTAAACCCAAAGTTTCATTTCAAGCCACATCTCATCTACAAAATCGACTCATGTCGTAGCTGTGGGGTGAATTTAGATTAACAGGAAACTGCTCATCTTCACACTTTGCACTTCAGGAGAATTTCTTTTATCAACCATACCCACATTTTATAAATTACATTACACAGTCTTTGAAACGCTTATTCTTGGTTTATAGTGTTCTAATGTAACATGCATCATTATGAAAGAATTTCTACCTAACGACCCAACTAACCCGAGCACTCTTTCCCTCATTCCAAGCTCACAGATGAGCTGAGACCCCACTGAGCCAATGAGCTTCAACAAAACTGGCTTGATTGCCAGGGATTTAGCGTCAATGATCCTAGAATAACAAGGAGCATATTGTACCATCAGCAGAGGGCTGCACAGCCGGGCCTGTTCCAGGTTAACAGGCTCTCTGATGCCTGCGATCAATGATGGAGGTAATGATCTCATGATACAGCAATACAGCTGAATAGGTAGCCATATGGGTGGAGAGGAATAAAGAGAGGGGAAAAAAAAAAGAAAAACGGTGGAGCAGAAAGGCTGGACATCTTTATTCATTTAAATATTACGTAAAGGTTTGTTTCATTTAGAAATATTTAGAGTACCCCCACCAAAAAAAGCCCGTAAACAATATAAACACAAAGGACTCATATCATGAGCCACTGAAAACAAACTACTTATCATAAATGTGACTTGGCATTGTATGTTGTCTTTTGTATCTGGTGTCTCTGCTTGCAAGCATGTCACTGTCACAGTGAGGCCACTCACGTCGTACACATTTATCTCAGTGTTTTGAAAAGAGTTCAATTATGTGCAAAAAATAAATAAATAAATTGAAAAAAAGCGTATTGAGTGGTTCCACTCTCCCAGTAGGATTTTCTTCAAGGCCAAAAAGAACATCAACTTTACAGTATTTCCAACGTTAGTTTTGATCATATGACATCTGTCACAAGGAGTGTTTTGTGATTTGGCTCAGACTTTGATGGTGCGTCGCACTGAAACAGAAGGGCTACTGGCAGCTTTAGGAAGGTCCTGTGCCCACCATCTTGCTAGGTGCTACCCAGAGCGGGAAGCACCTAGCAAATAGTGGGCACACAACTTTCCTACTTTTTTATGCTGTGTCATCATCTCAAGTTGCATATAATTTTTTTGTTAAATAAATACATATCATGCGTATTGTGAAAACTGCCCTGTTAAATGTTAGCCCCAGCAAAATGCTAACCCAGCTCACTACTGGGCCCATGTTCTCAGAATATTACTAACTTATGAAATGGTAAATGGACTGAACTTATATAAAATATCACAGTTTTCAGAGTACAAGTTTCAATATTTATGATTACCAGCAAACAAAGCTTGTTCTAGTTTATTTCTATTACAGTGGTACATTGCTGTATGTAATGTATGGCTTTGCACTTATGTTCAAGTGAATGTAGTCACTTCATTCACTTAAGTAACAGCACCAACACAGTAATGTAGAAATAGTTGACTTACATGAAACAATGTACTACAATTGTTCTTTCTAATCCAAGTGAAACTATGCAACTATTAACTGCTAAAAACTTGTTTATGAAATTATGATATCATTAAATGGTAATTATGGAGGCACCAGCATATACTGTAAAGTACATTTTAATGTCTTAGCTTCCGCAGTGAAGCAACTTTATGCTACTATTTAGCATGTTTGATGTTCAGGTTCATCGGATTGGATCAAGAAGTCATTAGTGGTTGGACATAGATGGACGATACATCCATCCAGTATCTTTTACTTGCTTCCTCCTTTTTGGGTTGCTGGTGCACATCACTGTGCGAGAAGCGGGGGACACCCTGAATAGGTCACAAGTCCATCACAGGGTTACAGACAAACGAGACAAACAATTGTTCACACTCTCACTCACTCATAGGGACAATTTACAGTTACCAATAAGCCTAGCATGCCTATTTTTGGTCCGTGGTAAAAATAAAAAAACATTCCAGAAAGAATATGCAAATTCCACCCAGTTTCAGGGTGGGATTTGATTTGGCAACCTTCCTTCTGAGCAACACCTCAACAAACTGTACCACCATTCCACTTAGGGAGATGCGTGCTTTTGCTTGTGTTTGTGTGTGTGTGCGTGCACTTTATTGTCTTTACTGTCAGCAAAATGTATCATGAACCAAGTTTTATGTCTAGGTGTTCAAATCCTAAAGTTGATTTGGACACTCTTTAGTAAAATGTACTTGTTTTCATCATTACTCCTCATGTGTAGAAATCCTGCCTAAATGGCTGTATTTACTTCCATGTGATTCATAGTTTTTCCTGAATGGTTCTTATTGCACAACAAGGCAACATTATTAGTGCTTTACATATCGGATCGTCTTCGACCACCACCCCGTGATACTGAGGCCCTGTCGTCAGACGCCTCGGGACTTCGGATAATGTTCCTTGGCTGGCAGAAGACAGGTTGATCGCTGTCAGGGACACAAGCAAAATGGATGATGGGATTTCTATGGGGCACCTCTAAGGCGCATTAGGGACCTCTGGATCCCAATCCCCAAACATGGGATGAAGAATCATTTTGTCACAAAGGCACCGGGTCGCCCATCACTGTCTAATGCATCATGCCTTGATTAATCGTAGGGATGGATCAACATTATGTCCTATTCAGGGTGATGGTTAATTGCCTCCGCTATCCAGCTCATCCATTGCTCTAATGATCGCGTGTCTGCTCCTCTGGACACATGCTTAGTCTGGCGGACTGTAGCTTAGCAGGACAGGACCCTCTTAAACATCATTGTCGAATGAGAGCTTGCCCTCTTCAAACACCTCTACCTCCCCCATACTGAGAGTATGTGGATAAATGGAGGAGGCTTCATCACCCGTGAGCCCCGTGTTTATATTCACAGCAGAATGTCTGCAAGTGGTAATGTATGTAGATTTCATTTCTGATGAGTGATTATTTGACTGCTCATTTTGCCTGAGATTTATGGCACCCTCTCTATCTTCTGACTGCAGTGCCACTCTTATCTTTAATAAAAGAGATGAGGACATTAATCAGGTTTTGTTGGCGGCCCTTACTAAGACATTAAATGTATTGTATGGCGTACGTAAACACGCTTCACATCCTTGCCCCTCACAGCAGAGAGGGAGGGAGAGAGAGAGGGAGAGAGAGAGAGAGAGAGAGAGAGAGAGAGAGAGAAGGAAGGTGAGAGACAGGAACAGGCAAGCAAGGAGGAAAAAAAACCCTCATTATATTTATCATAATTCCACATCTGCTGTTTTTGAAGCAATGTACCATGAGCCTATAAAGTGTATTACAACTGGGCATAAATTCAACTGATTTGTGGCTGGAGTAGCTAATTCCTTGAGTACAATTTAGAAAAACAAGCACTGAGCCCTGAAATTGCATTTCCATAAAGGCTTTAAATTACTGGGTACAGAATCAAGAAGTTGCCTGATGTGCTGTGCACGGTGGCCGTGTTACTGAGGGAAGCAGCTCTCCCCGGACAGAGACAATAAAACCTGAGATGAGTGAGCCATACACTCAAACAAAATAAAGGAAGACACTGGAAACACAATGAGGAGAGGTGCCTTTACTCATCTCATTGCAGCTCCATTTAAAAAAAAAATGAGGAAGCGTGTGAATGAACACGGATAGTTTTCTTCTAGCATAATATTTATATAATATTTCTCTAATATTTATCACGTGAAGGAGTTGAAGCAAAGAAAGTTCAGAAAGAGGAGGAGAATATTATTACAAAGCAGTGAGCAAAAGGTGTGCGAAATACAGATTCTTGAAGGGAGAAACAATTAGTTTTGCCCATAACTGTATGTTTTGTGATTATACTGTATGTGTGTTTGTGTGACTGTCTGTTAGCAAAATATCTCATGAACCACTTGATTAATTTTCATGAAACTCTTACAAAGTAATCATTGTCTACAAATGATTTACTTTTGAAGTCCTCTAATTTCACAATGGATGCCACTTTAGCTACGTTAACGCTGCAGGACTCAATACTCAATTCCAATAAATTAAATTTAGTATTGATATGGTCCTAGGCTATATTTTTTGGATAGTAATGTTTAATCCACATTACTATCTTGTGTATTCTCAGTCATCCAGGACATGGAAAATTAAAAGAAAACAGACAAAGCAACTAGACTTCTGTTTCTTAGCTGCAAACGTGTGGCGTCACAAGGTTTCAACTGCACATGGTGGGTGTCAATGTTCTAAATACCTGACTGATCTGCTCACTCCAACCTCACTGATGTAAAAGTAGGATGTAATGCGACATGAGTGTTCAGACTGAGATCGCTTTGAAAAACATCAGATATGTATTTAATTTAGTACCACATAGTAAAAAGGCTTAGGTTGAATTTGAAACAAAAGGGGTTTGTCTCTTTATGACAGTCGTGAAAAATTCCCACACTCCCACAAACTTCTGACCAATCACACAATAGGTTCTTATGTGGAGGGGGGTAAATATTTCTGCTGTGACAAAAGGGGCAGCAGAGTCAACGCTGAGAACATGAACTGTGACAATTCAAGCTGAATTTGGCAGTTTGGAGGCAGTATGCTTGACTGACAAATCAAATGGCTATAACTCAGTCAGTGTTTCAAATATCAAGCTAAAATTTGATGTGGTAGTAGCTGGGAGTCATTCACAACACATATGGGCTGTGACTTCATACAATATTGCATGACATTGCACACATTATTTTCATAATTTGATCCAAATGGCTAGAAAGTAAAGTCTAAACTCGAATGAAAAGCATTTCTTCAAGGACTGCTGGGTCTTATTTTTATATATTTTAAACAGACATTTATCATTTTCACTTTGGCTGATTGTATAACTTAGTATCTACACAGGTTGGTAAAATTCCAGAACCCATTCTGTTATCATGCAAACTCTTTGTGTCACATTGACTCACACTATATTAATATTTCATGTCATTCTTCCATATATTCTCCTCATGAACTCCAATCCCATCACCTCCTCCATCCACCCATGTTGTCTCCTGCCTCCTCACTCTCTTCCTCCTTTTATCTAGAGTCATTTGGGATGGGCATGAACAAGATTTTCATATCAGGTAAATGAATATCTTTATCACAGAGGCAGGGTCCGGGATGCTCAGGGAGCTGGAGAGAATAATCACACAGTGCAAACAGTCTGGAGGGAAACAGAGAGGCACTCAATAATAACGCACCGGGTACTTCTAAATAACCTCCTTATACTGCGATGGATGCTGTGGGATCAATGATGTTGCTGTGCCCTACCTCTGACCTGAGATCTCTGACAACCAGCAGGAAAAAAATTAAAAAAACTGCACCAAACCAGGAGTCTGTAACCATTACAATCAGACAATACTGCTCTTTTTCCCCTGATTAAAACTTGCCCAAAACAATAAAACCATCTTGAAGATTGAAATAAAAACATAGTTTTAATATCAATAAATATTTTAAATGTTTTAATTCAATATTAAATTGTATCTAAATATATTATTCAAGCTGTGTTTTCATCCATGTAGCTTAATGTAAGTGTCTTTGGCAAGCTGTTTGCTCCTTTTTGCATTTAGCTTGTTTTTTTACTCTTTTCTACTTTTAGCAAATGCTTTCTTCTAGCTAGTGCCATCTTGGCTTTTAGTTAATGTTTTTCTTCTTTTAGCTTTAACAAATTAGTTTCAGATTCTTCAGTAGATTGCAACAATTTTTCAAGGCTCAGAATTCACATTAAATTTTAACAGACAATGCAGTTTATTTATATATATATTTTTTGTTCTCACAATGTCTTGTCATACTTTTGCAGAACTCCTGACTCCAATAATTCACAACAAATTGATACGTTTAAAACCATCTATTTTTCCCTTTAGTAATTTGCTGTGAAAGTGTTTCATTATAAGTGAATTTCAATAAAAAATACCACACTGTATGGCTGAATGTAAAGTAGGGATTAGATCAATTGTTTAACAAACTGTTGTTTTCTTGTCCTAATAGTATTATTCTGTTACAGGAACTTGATCGTTTACAAAAGGGAACTTTAAAGATTAGCATTTTCTATGTGTATAAACATAAAAAATATATATATATTCATATTCTATTTGGTTAAAGCTGCAGAGGTCCCAGAGCTGCAGGTTACAGACCCCTGACCTAAACAAACATGACTTCATATAGTTTAGAGTATTTTTAATTCGCAGTATCTCAGCTGCTTTTCACAGACCTTCAGGAGATAAATCCTACTGACACCAGTTTTTTCAGCATCACCACAAAGCTGCCATTTTTTTATGCAAAGTGCCTCAACGACTATTGCATCAACTGCAAATTAATTTCATGCAGACATTCATGGTTCCCCAGGGACACCTAATGTTCACCACTGTGACTAAGAGTAGCATCACAGGGCTACTTGCAGAGCTGCAGAGTCCTGTCTTGTCTCAGCCTTGCCTTCATGAGCTGTAATTAAATTAGGTACGACTTATAACATATTTTTCACATTTGTGGTGACTCTGCAGTGGTTACATGTAAATATATATTAGTAAACAAATACTGAGACTTAATGTGTAATCTTAATAATGAGGATGTCCTAAAGATTACTGATACTACATTAATAGTAAATGCACCAGGTGCTTGAAGGAATGCATTTTGCCCACCACCTTTCATGCATGAGTTTAAGACTAATATATTCCCATGTTGATCAATAACATAGCTGTTGCCATTTTGGTCAAACTTTTACATTATAATGGGCTCTCTCATGCAGAATTGTGAGATAGAGATGTGTTCATCATGTTTAGGAGTAAGTATCAGCTACTTACATCAAATTTAAGCTCAATATCTATCAAATTGACAGAGTTATAACTATTTATCGGTATGACAAGGGCAACCATTTTGAATTGGACAAACTCCAAAAATTAATCAGTTGTAGAAATGCATACAAATAATTGCCTCCTGAAAATTGCAATAAAATCCATCAATTGCAAATAGACAAACAAGGTAGACTCCAATAATTAATTGTAAAGTTTTACATAAAGATGTTGTGTGGTGAGTAGCATTTTGTGTTGTGGCTGACTCTCAGCTACAACCACAGAAACTTTTGGCACTACGTGCAAAACTTAAATCTATTTATTTTGTCTGAGTGTTTTCGAAGGTCATTCTTGAATTGGGTTGGCTTTAAAAATTGATCAATTTTAGATGTATATACAGTTGTGGTCAAAAGTTTACATACACTTGTAAAGAAACATAATGTTATGGCTGTCTTGAGTTTTCAA
>JAUBOC010000002.1:7954814-7966010 GCA_032275365.1 Anablepsoides cearensis
TTCAAAATTGACGTGTTTCCATTGAGCAAATTTATTTTTGAAATTCTAATTTGTGCATTTTCATGGTCAATGGAAACGCAGCTAATGTAGCACAGGAGGCATCAACCCCACTAGTTGTGCGTGGACCAGTTTCTAAAAGAAAATTCTTCCAAGAGTATATTCACAAGCTACTGAAATAAAATAAATGTATATTCTAACAGTTTCTTTCTCCTTCTGTGTGTGTGTGTGTGCATCAGTGTGTCTCACACTCGGGTGTGTGCGAGTTTCAGAGCAGGAGCGGCGGGGCCTTCGTGGTCCTTTAGTCACTCGTTTCCTCTTGCTTGACTGCTTTGCTCAGTCAGGCTGAAAGCTGCTCCGTTGTCAGGTTGGAGTGTGCTAATTAGGCTCCAGTTTAATTTTCCAGGATGCTCTGCTGCCCTTTAAATGGCCATTTCAAATTCAAAGTGATAGTAATTGTACTGTGGCATGCAGATCTTGTAATCACCCTGGGATTTTTTTTCTTCTTCATTTTTTTTTCTTTCATTTTCTCAGTAGCATTCTATTTCTGTTTATTTCATGTTGCTTCATTTTTACGAGGCTTTTTGTTTATATTCCTGCAGAGATCCATTTAGTAAGCCGCTCCTATCTCCCAAATAAATGCTGATACCAGAAAGGTGGTTTAAACCATAAAGCAAAAATGTGCATTAAAAAAAGCACACACAAATGTAAAAAATAATGTAAATTATAACAATCCTGCTGTTTATCTTGAAGAAGCATGGTGAAACAGCAGAAAGAATAATGGTAAATAAATAAAATAAGGTTGCAGCATTGAATCCTGCTTATTCGTATTTTCGTTTTTTTTTCTCCCAGAAACCAAAAAACATGCAAGGTAGAGTTATTGGAGTGAGAGTAGGAATTGTTGTTTGTCTCATTTGTCTCTATGTGGTCCTGTGATGGACATGTGACTTGTCGCGGTCACCTGGTCCTGCTGCCCTGCCTCTTGCAGAGTGACTGCTGGGGACAGGCACCAGCTCACCGCAACCCGAAAAGAAAAAAGCGGGAAAAGAATATGAATTAATGGATGGATGCTTGTCTTTGTCTTCATGTGTTTATTTAATTCCCAGAAGCCACTTTGTTACAATTTGCTACATGAAAAATAAAGTTAAACTTTTAAACTTGACTTATGCAAAGATGCAAAATTTAAAAACGTCACAAATCCAAAACTATTTGAACAATGTATTTAATGTGATTAATCTCATTTTTTTGTTGTTGTTGTTTTTGGCTGCCATCCCAGTCTAACTGACCCAGATTATACTGGTTGATGAGGAGGCCAGCTGGAAAATTGGAACCAAGAGAAGAGAAAAACATCAGTTTGATTGCCTTTTTACAAGAGTAATTGGGGTTAATGGAAAACACTTTGTTAGAGGAAATTACTACATTTGTTCAAACTCAGTGAAATATCAGTGATAGACATTTCTTAAAAAATAAATAAATAAAAAATAACCACTGGCACAATACCTGAAGTTACAACACTTGTTTTATCCCCTCTCATTTGTCTTTCAATAATGGCAATAAAACAATCTTAAGTATTTAATGATTGACCACTTTTTGGATTAATTTGAACCCCCTCCCACCAAAAAAAAAAATTCTTTTTTTATTTATATAAAAAGGCTATGTGAACAACAAACAATCCAATCAAAATTTTCTGATTATTAATTGATTGCAGTGGTTTCCTTTTTATTAAAAGCGGAAACACCCACATCGTTTGATGCTATTTACTCTTGTCCAGGACTTGCTTCGCTTTTGTCAGGTGAGGTTTTATTTCTTCTTGAAAGAGATTCCTTGAAGTGACTCGGGTGTCAGGTTTGTGACGCTTCTTCTTTTCAATTGTCTTTGCACTCTGCAGAGATGTGAGGACGGGTAGCTCCTCAACCGTCACAATATTGATACTGTACGATGGCTGCCAAGGCACGAGCCCCTGCAACTAATCTGTCCTGACAGACCATGCAGCACATGAATGATAGCAGGTGTGACATCCCAAATAAAGAGAGAAATCAAATAAACAGGGGGGAAAAAAAGACGCCTGAATAAAATGGAAGGAAGAAATTTTGGGGACTTTTATTTGATTTAATGCCTTTTTCTATAATTTATAGCAAAAATGGAAAGAATATTCTCCTGTCTCTGATCCAACATCACCTTTTCTATGTTCTGAGCTGGAAGAGATGGTTAATGGGACAGTGTCCCGGGCAATTCATTGTGCCACTGACAGCCGTGGATTTATTTTCTGTCTAGTGTGCAGAAGGAGACACATGACAAGACTTTTAAGACTGAAGAACAATGGCAAACAATAGACTCCTTCAAAGACACCTTGGAGACACTGATTCATCAGTCAGACAAGAAGCCTTTGGGCAGGTGTCTGACCACAATGGGTCACTCACAGACCTCTGCATACACACGCAGGCCCATATACACACACGAGGAGACAAACAAAAGACATATAGGAAGAAAACACTCATGCTGGCTAAATCAACTTCTTGCTTTCACTGTGATGCTGTAAGATAAATGGGTCTTGGGTGGCACCTTTGTCCCAAAGTGCAATGAGCCCAGAAGCTTTTGTTAAGCCGTGGATCTCAGTTACAACTTAGCCAATAGCATCGTTGTGTTCGGAGTTAGGCACAAGTAATTAAACATTGTGTAAACTGACCCATTAAATGTTAAATGGATAATGGATCATTTTAATCTCGCCATTGTTTCATGCTGATATGTCTTGTAACAAAGTCTAAAAAAAAAGATCAGGTTTGTGACACATTAATGAAAATCCTTATCTGGTTTGTCTATAATGAAAATATTGGGTAAATTACAATTTACATAGATTTAAAATTAAAGCAGTAGATCATAAAATTTACATGCTAAAAATATAATTGCTTCTGCTCTGATAAAGTCAAGCACAGGTGGAGAATGACTAAAAATCAGCAACACAGTCTAGACTTTTCTCTTGTCCCTTTTCTTTTTTTTTTTTGTTGTTTGCATGGTGAAGGCCCAAAATGATGGGTGATTGTACATTAAAGCAGGTGAGTAAACACGGAGCAGAATCACATCCGAGTGCTGTCAGAGCTTGATATGACAATAAGTGGTTTGCCTGGTCGTACTGCGTGTGTGTGTGTGTCTAAGGCTATTGTGGAGCCTTGTAGAGCTGGGTGCGAACGACAAGGTGAGAAGGGGGAACAAATGCCTGATCAGAAACCATTTCAGTTTCAGTCAGCTATGAAAATCAAGGCAGCCCTGTTATCACTGAGAAAGGCTATAGCGTAAAACATGTTTTTGAATAATTTTCTGTGAACTTAGGAAGCAAAAATGAACTTATTCATGGTTTTTAAAAGTTGCGAAACGTCCAAAAATTCTTAATATTTTTAGTGAAACTTTTATGTGCTTATATCGCACGCATGAACCCAAAGCACAACCTTTATGGTTTCAGTATTAGTGGCCAAACCGTCTACGCCCCCCTTCCCTCCCACCTCCCCCTGTCCTCCCACAGGAAAGGCTCTTGAAATTGTTCATATACCGAAAGGAAGAAGTTGAAGGCCAGGACATTTTTTTTTTCTTTTTTTCCTGTCAGATTTGCAAAGATTATTCCCATCATGATCCTATTAGCCACGAGGAGAAATGTGACCGCTTAAGATGGATTTATGGAAAAAAAATAGTCATCTTCACAAGAAACACTGGTCAGCGGATGAATCCACCCACAGAAACGTATTCCCTCTGCAAATTAAATTCAAGAAGCCACATTTGTGTTCTCAATGCCAAGTCTGAAAGTCGTAATCCCAGACCACAAGCACCACTTTAGGTTCCCAGCAGGCTCTTTTTATGAAACTTTGAACCTGTGGATGGGGAGCTGATTTAGCCAAGGATTAATCCGCCCAGCACCTGCAATCAGTGTAACTGTCCACTTCCTGGCTATTGCAGACCCTCATAGCAATTTCTTACATGTATAGCTATACAGACGCAACTAAAAAATAGCTATAACTGTAGTCAACTTATTTTCTGCAGTTTAGATATATTTGTAAAAATTCCACAGCTATGTGTTCAATGAAATCAGCGTGCAACCACTGTCTCATCCGCATTACATTCAATCCCTTCGGTTCATGAATAGATTCATTCCCATGCACTCATCTTAATGAGTGAGGCTTACCTTCCTCTGCCCTTCCACAGTTTATTTTCCTCAGGTCAGAGCCCAAGCTCAAGGACCCCATGGCTGGCACCATATGTGAGCGAAGCAGGGGGGGGGGCGGTTCATTGGAAGCCTGCTGGCCATGCCACTGAGCTCAGGTAGGTTCCCCGAGCCGGATCCCCCCCACGCGGGCACCCAGGGGAGAGGAGGTGTTAAAAACCTGAAGGGCCTTTGCAAGGTCCCCCCCTGAGCACGCAACCATCTGCTGCCCTCCCCCGCCCAGCTGGCCACCTTTTGATCCCACCAAATTTGAGCTAAAATGAGGATGATGACTGAGGTCTTCCAGTTTGCTCCGGAGGAAAAAAAGGGGAAGGAGGGAGGAGAGGAAGAGCAGAGGTTCAGGGACTGGATGAGGAGAGAAACTTGGTGATAACAATTAGAGACAATACTGTTCGTGCTTGTAATGGAGAGGTGTTTCAGGGTGGGAAAAGGCTGCGATTTATTAAAAACATAAAGGTGGATTAACTTTCAGATTATCCATAAAGTTTTTACATTTCAGAGCCAAAGTGTTAAGGTCAGAAACAATACAGAATGGCTTCCAGACAGTGGCCAATCCTGCACACTGAATAATGACAAAATAAAAGGTGGATTGCCCAATAATACATCAAAACAGGTGGAATCCTACTATTTGTCTCCGTTAGCAGCAAAGGCCACTCTGAGACTAGAGCGATGTAATTGCAACTTTCTCATCCCCCTAATTAAAACATGTCTCTCAGACAGATGTAAACGGTGACTCGGGGTCAATTAAAATTGATATCAAAATGATCAAAATTGCTCTCTCACGTGAAAACATATGGATCGGTGCCAAACGGTTTATAGTCTGCGTGATTAAAGGAGGATCCTGAGCCGAACGACCAACTCCACGACGAATCAGCGAGGGAGCTCCCAATCAGCCGCTTGCTGCAGCGCCCAAATTGATTCCACCGAAAATATCATGTGAATAATTAAACGCATTGATTAAACAGTGAGATAATATTTAATTAAGGAGGCTCATTAGAATTCCTGGTGCGCCGTCATTAATGGGTCATTAACACAATTAATTGATTAAGTACCCTCTAACAACGAAAAAGGAATTCAATCCATAATGAGTGCAACATTTTTTAAAAGAAGTTAATCCCGTTTTTTGCGGAAGTCTTGTCTTTGTGACCTACAAATATGGTAAAACTTGCTGAAGCTTTTGTCAAGGCTGCAGCTATAGAGGTCAAACCAGAAAAAAAAAGATTTGTTTTATCCAAGACTAGTTTAAAGAAACATAAGCAAGTCTAAAAAAATATTGAACATTTTGATTTATTTTATGATGCAAAAAACATTTTTACTCTAATGAAAAAAGTTCCAACGTAAACTTTGAAGTTTAACTACATGATATTTACCTGTAAAAACAATTTGTTTTATTGAGTCTGTTTTTTTTTATGACATCAGAAAGTGCAAAGGTCTGGTGAATTACGCATTCGTATTGCAAAATCTGTGCCATGAAATATTTTGGCGAGGCTTGATCCACCTTCTTCAGAGGGAAGAAGACACAGCAGAGAAGTGACAGCTATGGCAGCCATGTGTGTGATCAGCAGCGAGCTCCCCCGGTGAGATTCCTCACCCCTGTAGCGTGAACAATCCTCAGACGTGATCTGCCAGGCTAACCAGCTCGCATAAATAAAATCGGTTATCTTTGTATCCTTATGCCTTCCCGTCCACACTCGGGCTGCATTTAATCACGCCGGGGTCCGTGTGTCCTGGTCAAATGTATTAATCCTGCCTTCCGATGGCTGGCCTTATCAGCTCCCAAAGCCCCCTTCTCATGGGATCTGGGCTGCTGTCTCAGCTCCCTCTAATCTGCCCTGAGAAATTGTTAACAGGATGTAAATGCGTCCAGGGATGATATATGGCTCCTTGTATAACATACATGTTATTGTTAAGCGCTTTGCATGCAGCCTCTGAGATTATGCACACAGAGAATTGGAGAGATGGTATTGATTGATGGAATAACAAATGTCAAATATCGTTTTAGATGCAAATGATCAGACGAGGCTATAGTACAATTCTTTTTTTTTTTTTTTTTTTTGCAGCTTATAAATATAGACCAAGATGAAATAAGGGAATAACTGGGAGGTTTAACTATAAGGAAGCATTGTAAGTTAGTGGAATTTAGAAAGATAGATACAAACATTAGGATTATATTATTACACAAGAAAGACGCATCATTGTGTCATGATGACAATTTATATTTCTTTAAAGTGACCAAGGTGAAGAAAACCTCACATGAATTATGTTTCCTTTTTCAAGCCATCTTGAGATGTCGTATGAAATGAGTGTTTGTGACACTGAGAGATCTTTGTTTTCACCAGTCACCTATCCAGAAATGCATCTTAGGCTGAGATATTTTCTGACAAGAATCCCATCTTGTCAGTTTCAGTCAGAGCCCGGTTTGAGTCAAAGTCGACTTTAGCTCACAATCTGAGGGATTTCTATTTTGATGTACACTGTTTCATCTTTATTCTGTCAGCGTGAATGTCGCTGATAAGCATCGAAAAATGTTCACACAAAGCTGTCACCGACTGCATTTTGAAAACTTTTACAAAGTATATGTATACGCTGTCAACTGAAGGTATTGCGTTAAATCATATGAGTGGTTTTTAGTTACTGTATGAATGTTTTCAGAAATACAAAAAAAAACAAATCAACAAGGAATCGTTTAGCTTCTAAACAGAAATAAGTCATTAATCATGGAATTCTGATTTTTTTTCCTGATTTGCTGTCTTTAACTTTTCTTTGTTCTGCAGGGTGCAGATCAGAGAAAGTCTTTGTTGTCACTTCCTGTCAGGGTTTGTTAGGACTCAGCATCAGTTCCAACAAACAGGAAGCGCACAGATTTTTCCGTATCACAGTAATTAGACACCCCACCCCTTTCTCTATTTCTAATAGGATGCAAACCAACTCAAAGTACTGTCGCCCATGATTAAAGACGCCTCATTATCTGTGGCTACTCTGCAATGAATTCAAGCCCCTGCAGAGACACGGGCAAAATTTAAAATGTGTCACTGAAACACAGAAGAAAGTCTGTTATTTTTCAGTTCACACCCATTTACAAATGTCTTCTATACCTAATGTTATTTTATTAGGGCTTATAGGTTTTTTCAGTATTTTTAATTAGATTTGATCAAAAGAATTTGTTTTAATGTTAAATTAATAGAAAATGACAAGTTACAAAGAAAGTCACATTTCATCGGCCAAAAGTCTAAAACTCAAACTAACTTAACTGTTTTATATCCTGATACAAACATAAGTAATAATGTAATTGCCAATATCTATATGGACATCTGTTCATTTGTTTGTTTGTTCATCTGTTAACAAAATAATGTATGAATCATTGGTTTTAATGAAACCCTCAGCTAGAAATCATTGGATAAAGATTGTTGATTCACATAAAATCCACCTAAAATATTATAAAAGCTAATCGATTTTACACGATCTTGAAATTTTGTCTTCTAGAAAGGAAAAAAATAATCATTCCTTGAAGGATAGCTAGTTTTTAACTGATTATTTAAAAAATCTCTTTAACATCAAGTCAAACGCAATGCTCTATATGTCATTCCAAGGATATAATGCACTACAGGGGTACCCTGACAGTATCCAGCAGCAGCATGTCTGAGAAACCAGACAGAAAAGGCAGAACAACAGGCACTTACTGCCACACCTAAAGGGTCTCCACTGAGACACAAAGGCATGAAAACATTTGAGCAATACATTTGTCCGGCAAATATAATTACCAAAACTCCTAGTGTTGGGTGGATCTGCATGGTGGCCACCATTAATGGAAATGTTACAAATGAAGCCCCCTTAAATAATGGAAAACTTCTGACTGCTCTCAGCAAGACGGTGGCAAAATGTGGACACTTTTCAAGCGAACTGATTAGGTTGAGGATGGGACTTGGCTGGTGGACAGAAATTGCAGCGCTTCCCTAGGGAATAAATTTGCACCTGCTCTGTCTACAACAACGGCCCCAACTGCCTTTACACCATGCGCTAGGCTTAATTATAAAAAACATGGCTTATTTGCACACTTTGCTTCAAAATTGGAATCCCGTTCACCACTGAGTCTGTTAATTTACACAGGAAGCTGCCGACTGAGAGAGGACGGGACGGTGATGAGTTTGACAGCCGACCGGACAAAGAGCGGACACGGTGAAAACGTCCACATGCCGAGTCGGGCTGTCTCACTCTCTTTCCCCTATCTCTGTTGTCACGCAGTGTTCAGTGAGGGAAAAAACTAACTTTGATTTAACATGCTGGAGGAGTAATCCCAACTGCTTCATAGTGCCGGATAATCTCCATAAAGTGAAATCACAGAGGGGTGGTTAGCTGTAAAAGGAGTCTTTTATGACAGGTGACCCGACTGATGATTCCATGAGAAAATGTATGTTGCTAAAAAGGTGGATGAATTGTGACAGTTTTCATATTAAGCAGACTTATCTGTAGCAAAAAAAAGCATTAAAAGCGGCAAGTACATCGACCGATACCATCACAAATTGACCTGCCAATCACCTCTCTCTGGCTTCAAAGGTACAGATAAGGTATTTAAGGTCATTGAAAGCAGATTCCCTTCTGTTGGCCTTCCTCCTTACTATTATCACAGCCATGTTTTGCTCCCAACAAGAAAGCGCCTCAGTCTCTCTTGCAACATGAAAGAGATCTTGGATAATTCACCCAGGCGCAAAAAACTTAGACTATTTCACAGTTGGGATTTTACAAACTGAAATGGGCCTTTAATACTTCCTCCACGTCTGAGGGCTCAGCAGCGGTGGGGTCGCGGGGTGGATCTTCCCGAGGCTTATGAGGTAATCTCATTGATATTTATTCATCTAATGATGACGAAGAATGTAAACTAATAGCTGCGTTCGTTCCAGGATGACCCCAATGAATCTCTCATATTAAAGTAGAGAATTGTACATAAAAGAAGCTCCAAATCCTCAAGTCTGACACAGATTAAGCTCCAAGGCAAACCAATCCCAGCAAGGTATTAAAGTTAGCAAATGGTAGATAATACCACAAGATTCAAAAATGTATGTCCAGCAATGATCCGGTAAGGGTGAATTTAAGCTCCTGGAAAATTGGATGTAAGTAAGGCTCAAATAAAGACTCTAATTTCCCAAAGTAAAACTTATTTTCCTGTCCTCAGTGGCCCTCTTTTGATGAGTCTCAAAAGGAATATGGAAACAGACTAATAACAAATTTCATCTTCAAATAACGTCTTTCGTGTACAGTAATTACAAAGCCCAGTTTTAATACGATGTAGAGAATGAAGAGACGGCGATAGTGGGGCTTGAGTTGTTTATGGGAGACAGAGACGGCAGAGGGAGGCTGGAGACAGAAAGTCGAGGGCAGGGAGAGTGTTACTTTTTGGAAGGGATCACTCCTCACGTCAGGCTGGAGCTGTCGTACCTGTCGTTGAGCTGCTGACAGGCGGTTTGTTTGAATGGAAGGGTCACGCAAGGAGCAAAGGAAGTGAAAGAATCCTAAGGACACTCAAAGTTACTGATAGCAAGAGGGATCGGGCGGCAAAGGTGACACTGTGATTTATTGACTCCTTAGGGGGTCATCTTGACCTAAATTTAAGGTTGTTAGAATAACTATGGATGGCACGGTGGAGCAGTGGTTAGTGATGGAGGTAGGAAGCTGATAAAGAGGATGGATGGATGGATGGATGGATGGATGGATGGAAATATCTAAACATTATAGGAGTTTCCGTACCATTTACTTACTTTTCACAAACTGTAGAGTAGAAATGGAAAAAAGTACAATAGAAAGGTTAATTTTTTTAACTTAGTAAAAATAAATAAAATTTTTAAATAACTAAAAACTGATTTCAGAGATCCTTATATGCATCAAAGCAGCAGTTAAAGCTCTTCCTCTCCCTTTATCTGAAGTCTGCTCCTCTTTAGCTGTTGTTTTTTTTGTTTACTTAACATTCACAGGCGTCCATGCTGTCATCACCTGTGAAATGACTAAGCTTTGAGCATAAAGCTCTAATGAGAAGGCAAACAATAGGTACTCGTTTTGGTATTGCATCATTAAACAAAGATACAGTATGAACCGATTCCCCGCAGCTATCCAAACATGTAGCTTTTCATATTGCCTCTTGTTGCTGGCCGTTGGGCCTGCATGGCCCTGAGGACAGCTGTTGACACTGTTACTATTGCATTTCCTGCTAAGTCTACCAGCTGCCTCTCCTCTATTCTCCGTGGCCCCCTGGAAGGGCGGGTCAAACAAGTATCACCAGCCACCTCGACGACAGACAGCTTCTTTCTGCCTCTGGCTGTTACAGTATCACCAGGCTGTTATGGCACAAAGAAAACCAGCGAGCGTAGAGACCACAATAGCCTCCCAGACCCACCTCACAGAGCCCTCTCTCCAATTAACACACACTCTCTGTGTTGCAGGTTGAAACTATAACTGGATAGGGGCTTAAAAAGTAGGAACCGCAAGCGCAATGATAACATGGCTGCAGCTGATATGCCGGCATTAAAGCTGAGCAACAATTAAGTTGCAGCTGAACACACAGCAGTTCATTTAAATGAAAACATCAGTCATAGAACATGGAACTGGTTGATAATAAATCTTTGTCTGCTGAAACAACAATTCAGCAAACAATAAAAAGCATACACAGCCAGAATACTAAAAAAAATAATTTAATTAATTTAACTAATTGTGTAATATATACAACATTTTAGCACAAAAAGTAACGAAATTTGTTTTTGGTAGATTATTTCTTTGTTGTAACAAGGCTTCTTGGCATTAAATCTAATGCCTTTGGAAAGCCTGTTAATTTTCCTTTTAAATGGTGCCACATTTTTAAGGAACATGCATTTGTGAGACGAGCAGTAGCAGCGGATTCTGATGTTATCAGTCCATGAAATGGATGTTATCAGCAGTTATCAGTCCCATAGAATGGCTTCAGACTGTCCCAACTGTGCCTCCTAGTAGGTTATCAGTCCCAT
>JAUBOC010000002.1:8000504-8013232 GCA_032275365.1 Anablepsoides cearensis
GAAGAATTGAGGCAGTTCTGAAGGCAAAAGGGGGTCCAACCCGTTACTAGCATGGTGTACCTAATAAAGTGGCCGGTAACTGTATATTAATAATAAATATGCAGCATTAGTTCACAAATAGCTAACATTATATATCCATATCTATATTAGCTTGGGTGCTAACAGTATATCACCTGACCTAGTGAACTTCAAAATTACCCCTGTATGCTTTGAAATGTAAAATAAATAGTGCCATCCGTGTGACAATTTTTTTAATTTTATGAAACAGCATACAGTTTTTTTTTTTTGTTTGTTTTTTGTTTTTTTTGCAGTCTTTATTTTTCAGGTAAAGTAAATGTTTATCAGAAAATGTCTAATGTTTCTACTAGTTACCTCCATGCTCTAATGTTCCCATTTTACTGTAGTTTCTTTGGAATTGACTAACTGGCATCCCACCAGCTTAAATTGTTGCGGGCATATGAGTGATCGAGTCTTATCTGGGCCTGCTTTTATTCAAAATGAAAAGCTGAGTCGTTCTAAAATAAGGCCGGCCTAATTGGCTGTGTTTTGCAGTTAATTTCCATAAAGAGCCTGGAACACTGACACCTCATCTTGGGGAGCGCAAGGTGCCAGAGCTGGAACCACGTAGCTCAGCCAGCCGTTAATCAGGAAACACACTTTTGCCTGTTTCGTGAGGGGCAAAGGTCAAGGAGGAGGGGCCGACACTATATCTGCACCGGAGTGCTGTAATTGTAGGAGTGTAAATTGCTGCTGAAAAATGCCTTGTCTCTGAAATTTAGTGGTAATGCGTGGAGAGGTGTTGTTAAAAGGGTACAATGAAGGACCAAATGTCTTTGTATGTAAGCAGAAAAGTTAGGAAACCTATTCCCCGTATTTTTTCTATCATTATAAAGTCATTAATTTCCTTTTTTTTCTACAAAACATATGAAATACCCTAGGATTAAACATTTGAAAACATATTTTCACTTTTATTCCACAAGGGTGCACTTTGATTTTAACCTTTGAGGATACTGCTGGTACCGCAACAGGAGCCGACACACTCAGCATCAGCTTGGTGCTTCATTTCTGCTTTACTAGACCCCTGTTTAGATGGAAGGCTATTTCTCCTAATGTGGCGTGCTTGATCCCACAGCTGTGATTTTTCAGCTGCCACTTAGCATCCAGTGGCTCCGGGGCCATGAATAAAGGTAGGCTCAACAGGGAAGGGCCTCCTCATTATATGGCTGCCTGCTTGTGGTCAACAGTCCTCTGCATCACAACAGGGCTGCAAAAAGAGTGGCGAGGAGGAGTTTCTTCCAACATTTTGCAGATATTTTTGTTAGATGTGGCATTATATCTCATGTGTTTTATGTTCATATTAAACCTTGCATTGCTTTTTTGAAGTGTAGCACAGATTTTGTCAAGAGCAACACTTAAAAGGTGAAAGCTACAATCAAAAACAAGAGTTTTATTCAAATCCATCCTGTGATTCAAGAGATATTTTGTTAAAGATTTGAGTCCAACATGCCAAAGTTAAAAAAAGAGTCTCCCACAATCTTTAGGCATTACAGAAACACCACTTACAAAGTTAAAGCCATTTTGAATCAGGTTGACTCCACAAGTTAACATCTAGTGGTTACTTAAAGAGTTCCATTAAATTTAGTTTTGCTGCTTCCTGTGTTATTTTGCTAAAAAGCATTTTAAAAAAAGCAAACGCATGCATGCACAAAACACGATCACCTCATGTTGGCAGTTGATATTAGCCAAAACATGCTTTCTGTCGAACTTTTTGCTACAAGGAAATCTGACAGCTGTTACTTTTGTGCTTCAATTCCAAAAATGCTAGAACCGCTTAACTAAATTGGTCTTATTTATTCAGTTTAAAGCAACTACATTAAGTATTTGGAACACACCAACCTCCAGTGGTTTACTCGAGTGGCTCACAAAAAGATGCAGGGGACGGTGCTGCCAAATGTGGCGTTATGGGGACAAATTAACATAATGATCAAATAAATGCTGGTATAAAAGAGAAATTTATTACCCAAGGTGGCAGTTCACGTTATTTTTATTTTTTATGTTTTTGTTTATTTGTTTGATTTCTTTTTTTTTTTTCTTTACATTTTAACAATTTTTAATACTTTATGCCCATTTTGCAAAAGCAGATGGTCTTATTTTAGTTTCATGAATTTGATCAGAAAAGCAGTGCAAGAGCAGCTCACTGACCCTGGCCTGGATGCAACAAATGACACAAGATAACCAAGGATCAAAACATTTCTCAGCTGAAGGTCTTCCCTGCTGAACAAACATCATGTATTGCTCTGTTCCTTTTAAAAAGCATTTTTCCTCTAACATCAGTGCTATGACAAAAAGTATAGTACACGAAGCATGAAGATCCAGGCAACATTACATAAAGGGACTGTTTAGACTTTTTGAAAGGAAGTTTTGTAGAAATGTTATAAACTCCTAATTTTTTACCTGTTGTTTCTGAACCTGTAGCCCCGCCTCCATTGTCAAGTTTCACTCAATTCGGTTCATGTCTATTCAGCTCTGCTCCGGTGTGAATGAATCCAAACTGTGTCGGGCTTCAGCTGTTTTGGTAAAAAAAAGGAAAGGAAAAATAAAGTTGTGTTTTTAAATTGTTAAAGATATGTTTGACCATACATGCATCCTGATTATTTTTGACATCTCATCATTAGGTGGAGGTGCACAGGGTTCAAAAGTAACCGGTAGCCAGAGAAATTTGCCATGTTAAATCTAAATTTTACTTTATTTTTCCAGGCTATTTGCTGTGGCCCAATTGTAATAGGATGTAGGATTTTTTTGTTTCTATGCAGGAAATACCACGTAGAGCTCAGTTGTAGTTAGTGATGATCAGCAATAAGAAGAGGAACGCAATGTTTTGTGTTTAGTCAAAGTTAAACTCAAAATGTCAAAATTAATTACAAGTGGTTTATAGAGGGTCACCATATTGCTCATGTGGCCCTCAATATAAATGAGTTAGACACCCCTGTTTTATCTGAACTAACTAATGTTATTTCAGGAAACCAAACTGATTGTCTTGTGAAATCTAAAGTTTATAACAAATTTAGCCAGGTTAAATTAAATTTCATTTTATTAATTGCATCCTAAAGCAGGCATCCAGTCAGGTCTGATGTGGTGAACTCCATCCACTGGGTCAAACATTTGGACCGATTATTTGGTCAAACCAACCCAAATGATCCAACAGCTTAAAATAAATTATCAAAATAATACTTGCTTTATTGAGTGGAGAACACTGACTCAACTTTTAAAATTGAAGTAATCTGTCATGTCTAATATTCTAGCAGCTGTAAATGTTTTTTAGTGTAACCTTAACCTTGACATTTATTTACATTTGGTTAATGGTAAAATATTTAGGGGTGACAGATTGCTTACTTTTTTTAGCATGTTTTTGTTATTTCAGTGAAGATGTTTTTGCTCTTTGAGTTTCATTCACAGTTTTACTTTTTCAAGAAATGTTCTTTTGGACTTTCCATTTAGATCAATGTTATATCTACTACAAATGAGCCACTAATAGAGAAGTAATCAAGAAGACAGTCAGAAGGTGTATCAATCTTGGAAAAACACAGACCTGGAAAAGTTCACCAAATAAAACACTTTTTATTTTCAAACTTCTTGTTGCACATACTTGAATGTAAACAGATTTCTTACTCTGAATAGATGCCAATTTTGTGTCAAAAGTTATTCTTCATAATTGTTTCTAGACCATACCCCTTACATTCAGCAGCCTTTATAATTCCCTCTCTTCTCTTTTGTCCCTCCACTCTCCATGCACAAGAGACATGACCCCTGCTTCACCCCAGCTCAGGGTGTGAGCAGGCTTTCACAGTCAGACCTGTCCTGCTGAATGCCTCATGGCAGGTTGTTTGTGAAACTCTTGTGTTCTGTTTGTTCCCGCTCCCCACCCTGTCCTCACTGACAGCGTTCCCATTGTGAACCTGAAGGGCTTTGTTTTGTTTTCACCCACTGCGCTGGTCCAGAGAGAGCTTCCACACACCTCTGCTCATTCTGGAAGAACATCTGTTGACTTTACCTGTTCAGGATTTACCTTTACACATTAAATTAACAGAAAGTTTTTCCCCAACGCATGTTAGCACCGATATATCCCTCCAAATCTTTGTTTAAAGTTTTGTCATCAACTATTTGACGTCAACTTTGTATTAGAAAAATAACTCATAAACTACTGAGGGAATATTAATGAAACTTAAACAAACACTTAGAGTCACCCTTAAGATAATCAACTCACCTTAGAAAACAGTTATAATTATAATTCAGTCAACTTTATGGTGCTAAAGATTGAATGTGGTAGTAGCTGAGTCATTCACAGCAGATATTGTTAGTGCTGTAGTTATTGATCTTTGTGCAAAACTTCCTTCATTGTTGAAGTCAACCCTGTTTGTGTGTTAGCAAAATATCCCATGAACTACTGGATGGCAATGTCAATTCAATTAAATACAATTCCGTTCAATTCATTTTTAAAGGGCTAGGTCCCAACAAATATTGTTTCAGGAATGAAGCAATGTTTATATACAAAAACATTTTAATATACAAAAAACAATCAATATAAAGAAGCCAGTCTCCCATTCCTTCACGAAATGCTAGGCCTTTATATTTTTCTTAATAAAATGGGTCGTAAAGATTTTCTAAATATATAGATCGTTAAATTTATTAAGAATTTATTCACAACATTAATAAAAATGTATCTTCTCCATGCAATTCAACACTTCACGGCTTTTTCCCTAAACACGTTCCATATGCTTCTCTTTTATAAACACATAAAATTAGTAATTTGGGTGGGTGAGGCTTTTAATAAAACTTCAATACAATGAAATCCAGTCCCTTGTCTACATTCAGTCATTATACTAACCCCCCACCCACACACACACACAGGCGCGTATGTGCGCTTTCTGTTCCTAACATCAGCAGGGAGCGAGGCTAATTTACGAGCGCGGGCAATGCCAACATACACTCAGAGGAGGGCCCGTTTTAACACCTCCAAATGCTGTAATGCATCCCAGCTGACCTTAATTATAAAAGCATGTGCCTCCCCCCAACATACACCACCCCCCTCCGCAAGATGCGGTCCAACAAGGCTGGGGGTGTGTGTGTGTGAGCCAATGGTCTTACCTGCGGAGAACAACACAGCAGCAGCCACCGAAACAGCTCAATGTTAATAGTTGCATCCTGAGAGGAAATCAATAAAGCTATAAAGGGTGATATCACAGTGTCTGGGCCCCCTCACACACACAGATTCTCCTCCTCTCCCTCCCTGCCTGCCTTCCTCAGCGGGACCTGTTTATGAGAGGTGGTGGTGTTTGGCGAGCGCAGCCAAAAGGTCACCGGCTTGAGGTTTTGATCCAGGGATGAGACACCTTCCTTGGGAGTGTGGGGTAAACGGTTGAACGGGACCCCTGACTCATCTGGAGAAAAGTGGACCTTTCAAAGAGCTTATGGCTGCCGTATGTTGTCAAGGCAGCAAAGCATTAGCGCCTGGAAAGGCCCGTCGATGCTGTCTGGTTACGATCAGGAAAGCATCCCGGGAGGCAAAAAGAGGCCTTGCTAAACTGCTGATGAACCAAAGGAGATATTAAAAGACTGACTCTCCCTCTTCTTCTGTCTGGATTGCAGATTTTTGCCCATAATATTGATATACGCACAGCACGGGGCTCCAGCATCATTGGGCTGATAAACTGCTCGTACAATAGATAATCTTTTATGTACCTCCCGTGCACAGCACAAATATTATGACTATTAGTACATTAATTAACTCCCTGGCCTCAGGGTGCTCTGCACCGCCAAGGTTAAGAGCTTCTTTAATTAAAGATCAATACGGTTTTGCAGTATATTCTTGAAGCACCAGAAGAGACATGCTCTTTACTGTCTTTATGTCAAAATGATATAGAAAATCACGAGATATGTATATAAAGAGATCCAAAGTGCAAAATGAGAGCATTTGCAAGTGAAACTGTGAGCTAAGAAATGTTAGACTAAGGTGATGGTGTGAATGATGTACTTATAACATTTTATGGAATCATCAGCTGGTTTATACACAGCTTTTTAGCACTTGGGTGTATTGAGCCAAGCCAGTAGGAAGCTGGGATGATGGCTGAGATAAAAGCCCAGGACTTTAGGATTTAGTGCTCGCTTTTGGACAAAAAGAAAGGAAGGAAAGAAACCTTCAAGAGTCCAAAGTTCTCTTCAGATCACTGTAATCCACCTAGATTTTGTTTGACAGGACAGCAGCCGTGTTCAGGACTCAAATGGTGGCTGAAGCCAAAAGGTCGAGCCTAAACCCCAACCAGGCATCTACCTGCCTTAAACATTTGCTTGTAAACACTATATTTTTTTTATTTTGCCAATTTTCAAATTGTAGATTTTGAAGCATGGCTTGTGTTGTGCATTTTTCTGTCATATCAAATACACTTTTATGTAAAATAAAGATGAAAAAAAAACATGAACTTTATAATTTCAGCTACACAAGTTGGCACCCTCCATTCACATACATCGGCAAATAGAACAATGACCGCCGTCAGGAAAATCAGTGCAAACTCGTACCAGAAATCGACCTTCAGAACATCTAAGATGCTCATAAATGTGTCTGCAAAACACATTATGCTGCACTGACAACTCCATGAACACTGTGATGGATGAGTCAGCCTCACGTATCAATGCAGCCCTCACGTTGGCTTAAATCCACCTGGGTCTCTCACGGCCTGTTGACCAGCCTCTCTTTAAAACCCACTTCCTCTCCCTCCCACAATTGTCCAAACCACTTTGCCACACAAGACTAAGACAGGTTAAACAGTTAAACGCTAGCAAATTCACCACTGCCCTGTGGGAAATTTGCTTCTAATCCCTAACTTATAGGCGCAGAATCAAAGCCAAAAAAGCCGGAGCAACAAATCTGATCCTCCCCCTAACAATCTCGGGCCTCTTGGGAGGCCACGGAGAAGCTCCACAGACAAGGCCGAGATGGATAAATACCTAAATGATGAGACAGTCTGGGGACAGGGGAGTAGTGTCTGGCTATGGCCGTTCACGTCCAATTTGGCATCCACGCAATGAAAGGCAATTGGGTGGCAGCCCCCACACAGCAGCCAGTCCTTATTATTATATGTTGAAGTGTGGCTTGGGCAATGATTAATGACAGTGTCGGGGCGAAAACAAAGCACAGCGCAAGTTATCTCCAGCCCACCTGCTCCTGTGCCCCGATTGGAAGAGAATGGAGAAGAGTGTGAGCAGAGGCTTGATAATGGAAATGAAAAGAGAAAGAGAGTGGAAACGGAAAAGATAAAGAGGAGGAGGAGGAGGAGAGAAAAGGGAGAAGGTGAAGGGGACTCACTGACCACAGTAAGACGGGAATAAAGAGAAATACTGAAGGCAAATTCATACAAACCCATGAAAGAAATGCATACCAGTGCTGAGCTCTGCACTCTGCAGATTACAAACGCCATTTTGCATTCAAGACCAAACGAAGACATCCCCCCTGTTAAGATGCATACTTTATGAATTTAAAGTAGGCAAATGCCAACTTGCAGGTAGTGTCCATGTGAGGTGTGAACGAGGAGCTTGTGACTCTCCTCGCTGATTGATTTGACAGACGGAGCGGACTTTCGTGGCGTCTGTGTTTGTTACATCCAGGCCCACTGTCCCCTGCTGTACTGGCGTAGACATTTATGAGACATGTCGGAGGGGGACTGCCAGACCTCAGTAATGAGAGAGCTGACACTGACAACCAGTAGCACAGCCTGACACTGCCATCCAGAGGACACACCCGGCAAAACACCCAGGGCACCGGAGCCCTTTACTCTTGTTCCACTCCTGTATTCTATTTATAAATACAGAACTGAAATATTTTACACAAAACCAAGAAAATCAAATGTGATACATGTCTGAATAGAAAAACATACAATAAACATGAATTCTGAGTGCTGATTATTTTAAAATCAGGTCACTGTGCCACTTTACAGGCACCACCTGGAGAGAAACTGGGCATTAATTAAAAAAAAGTTCAACTGTGATATGGTATGCAACAATGGTTTTCAGCTTTCAAGCTACAAACTAAAAGCCACAGAATGTCATGACCTGATACTATTTCTGGTCACAGAGACTAAACACA
The DNA here is from genome assembly GCA_032275365.1 of Anablepsoides cearensis. Lineage (NCBI taxonomy): Eukaryota > Metazoa > Chordata > Actinopteri > Cyprinodontiformes > Rivulidae > Anablepsoides > Anablepsoides cearensis. The sequence continues at coordinate 8,008,642 of JAUBOC010000002.1, forward strand.
CACACGCCACAACTTTGGGAATCACCGATTTACATTACTTTGACTTGTGTGTGTTGTTGTTCAGTCTATAGTAAGATGTATAAATGTCCTGCTAATTTACTTATCTTTTTAGAACCACGGCTAGTAACCCCAGAGGCAGCATCTAATACAGGGACGGGCAACAAAATGATGGAAGGGGCCACAGTCTTTTGTCAACACTACCAGAGGGCCACATAGTGCTGCACACTTACTCATATCTAATTAAATTGCCATATATATAATGCTAAAATGAATGTTTAACAGTTGTACTCTTGTTTAATGAATATGTAAAAAGCATTTGAAGTAAACAAAAAATAAACATTTCAGTGAGCTGAAGCGCAGACGCATAAGTTGCCTTGGGTGCAGATTCCTGCATGGTTGTGGTTCTAGTAAAAAGTCAATGTTGTTTATGTACTTGCAACTTCAGTAAATGTCTCATAGCTTTGTTCAAAGTGTTGTTGTGGTGACTTATATTAAAATCCTTCATGGCAGACAGTGTCTCTAAGCAGACTAAAAACATAGATTTACCTTGAATTTCTGTGAACAGATAGTCCACCACGCATAATAAAAACATTTTATTTATTTATTTTTTACTTTATAAAGTACTTTTAAAGCAGCTCAGATTCCAAGCTCTTTTTTTCTGCTTTTTAGAGAGAAATAAAATGGGATGGCCTCGTTGGCGGGGCAGGTGGAAGTCACCTGTACGTGTCCCGTGGGTGAATTCTGTCCTGCCCAACAGTTGATGCAATAAGAACTATGTGTTTTTCAGTGATGGACAAATACATTTTAAAAGGACAAAATCAGTCCTAGACAATACACTTTACATGTTAAACCAGCTACACAGTAGCTTATAAACCAAGCAAATTCTAGTCTTCTCCAAAAACTACTTAAAAACATTCTAAAAGCCCACCCTTAAATTCACGCATGAATCCACCATAAATGCTTTCTTTGGAGATTTTCTTGATACAATATACTGTCATCTATGGTTTTCCGTGAAATAATAATACAAAAGTCGCTGCAGTTCATGGTTTTAGTATTTGTTTTTTGGACTCATAGTTATTTTACATTGTCCTGTTCGCTGCTTCCTGTTTTATTTTGTTAAAGTACATTCCCTTGGCTTGGTGTTTGAGCTACTTCCTGTGTCTTTGTCACACCAGGTTTCTGTTTGTAATCAGCTAACTTGTAGCCTATTTCTTAGCATTTCCCCTTGATATCAGTTTTCTTTGTCCTGCAGGTTTTTGTTGTTGTGATTTTTGTTAGTTCCTTCTGTGTCCTTGAAAAAAACATGTGGTCTAGTCGAGCTGAAACAAAGAGTCTAGTTTTTGCCAACCTCTGGATTAGTGCACTTACATATAGGTCATACACTTTTGCACACCCCTAAACATGCAAGATAGTTCTTAATGACACCCCTGGTACAACTTCGTCCAAGTTTAAAACAAAGAAACAACACATAATTTTGCTAAATGTATAAACTTTAAAATCAAAGCAGGGTACTACATACACAACAATTAGTTTGAATGCACACTTTAGTTAGGCATCATTTGGTTGGCATCTTTTGTTGACTTATATGGGCTTTTCTAAATTGTCTGTTTAAAAGTCTTGACCAGGTATTACACAACAACAAGCTCAAAGTGCGAAGTCTCACTATAAAGCCCCAAAATTGAGGAAACTGAGATTTTTCTGTAAACAACTTGTCAATCATTCGCATGAAAAATGTTTTGTCTTTTCTTCTCTTTTTTTTTTGTACTTTTGGAGAACACTTGTTATGAGACTCCTCCGACTGTATGCTTTATTTGACAGTTCCAATCATGTAACAGTGCATCTTTCAGCACTGGATGTGGCAGAGGGTGTCTTCCCTGTGTAGTTTTCCCATAGCACTGTAATCTACAGTGGAAAAGTGGTGCTTTTAATGAGAAGCTACGGTCTCCATAACAGCTCTTGTCTGTCTTTAGCTCAGCGCAGCGCTGTGTGCTCCACTGAACTGTGGTCTATGTGGGATTGCAGGGGCCACTTTGAAGTGCAGAGCTGCTGCTGTTCCCTTTGTGTGTAACAACTAAAAAATCAAACCTAAAACCAAAACACCCATAAGATTACCTGAAAGGGGTACAGTAGAAAGAGTCATATGTATATGATTCTTTACACGGCTCTGTTTCATCCCCTCCTCTCTGCTATGATGCATGTCTGCTGTGAGGAGCTGCGCCGTGTCTGGAGAACCCCCTTGAATGGGAACGGCGGTACAGAGAGGAACACTGAAATCCTCTAACGCTCACAAACGAACAACCTAGGGACAAAACATGAAATCCGTGCGGTTTGTCTCCTTGTAGTGCTGCGGCGCAGACAAGCTCACATTTAGAACTGGCTGCCATCTCAGACAGAGGGTCCGGTGGGATGTGTCAGTATGTGTTTATCAGAGGATCAACTTCCTCTTTTTAATGTGGCACACACCCACCCACCCGCCCCCATTATCTCCTCCCTCCTTTGCCTTTACTTCATCCCCCCCTCCTCCCACTCCTCCTGCGACTGCAGTTGAAGGTGAAGAATCCCCAGCTCAGGCAGCAAAACGTCGCCTGAGTTACTCCGAGCGCCGTTCTTTGAGAGCTGAGGGTGTTGTCCCTTTGTAGATGCTGGAGCACACTCACAAGAGGAAAACCATAAAATGATTTAATGTAAAGTTCATATGACTGTGGTAGCCCAAATAGCATCGGTGCTTTGCTACATAAATCTTGCAAGATAACTTAAAGTTCATTTTGTTCTCCTCCATTCATGTAATTTTAAAATGTGATGGTGCTAAATAACAACTTTTTGTTTACAACTTTGCAAAATCGACTTAAAAAAATGGAATTTGGCTAAAGAACACGTAAACAGTAGAGAGAAGATTAAAACTCTGATGTGGCTGGCTGGTCAATACTAATATCTAATCTAGTTTTTTCACACAGTTGTCAGAAAATATGAACAATGCTCATTCCCAAGAAATAAAACTTATGTGCAGTTTGGGTTTCGTGTAACTGCCAAGTCAGGTAAATTATTCCCTGTTAAAACTATAAGGATTTATTTAAATGACTCCCTAATAAAACTAATAAAATAAAGATGTACAAATATTCATGAATACAAACAACAATGACATTCATAAAAACATTTGTGATTAAAAAACTCTAAACAAATCAGTGAATAATAAAATGTTAAATGTGTTTAAAAGTCATTTGTGAAATTAACATGTAATATACAGTATTCAGTGTTTAAGTAAACATATATTTGTTTGTATTCCCTGTTTAATGTGTGCTGTAAGGCTTTTCAATGTGTTAGAAAAGGCATATTGATGGCGTATATTAAAGGCGTATTGATGTCTTTCTGAGGTTGAGGAAGCACCTTTACAATTAAACTCAGGTTTAAGTTACTTAAAGTTTTGTGACTCAAAAATATTTCATGTTGTTCTTTTCAGGAAGGTGTTAGGTCGACACTGTAACATCACAAAATGTGCACAACACATTACATTCAGTTCATGTATTATATCATATAATATGTGCAATATCGTATTTTGTGGTATGATACACTATCGTACATTTTATTATGTTACAATGCAATACTATACTGTTCAGTATTATTATTTATAACACTAGAAAATATGAGAAACTACAGGAAATACATGAATTTTATTTTGGAGACAGCACTGTCGGTTGCTTTCACAGAAATAAATTATACATAAATAACCCATCAGTGAAAATTCATGTGTCTAATTAGCAAAAGTAGTTATATGATACAAATAATAAAACATTTACTTGATGCAAGAATTTGGGTATTTCTGATCTAAAAGTTTGATCTCCTATTTTCAATTTGAGGCTTGTCCTGATTTTTATTGTTTGGTTGTTTGTTTTTATTAGGATTAAACAAAATAATCGTATGGTGCACCATGCAATAAAACAACTAGTAATCTCATATATTTTATACATACATTATTTCCACTTTTCCTTTTTTGTAACCCAGCCTGCTAAGTAACAGAAATACAAAACATTGACTAAAAAAATCTTCACTGGAAACATTCTTTGCTTCTTTATTCTCAAAACAACAGTTGCTGCAGGCTGTGCAGACTTTATACAAATAAAACATAACTGAAACCTGCACATCAGGCTTTCAAAATAAAAGACTGTAGAAACTGTTTGACCATGTTTGTAAATTGATTTATTGATTTTAGATGTTTGATTATTTAACTTTCCTAGTTGCTTTTTAAGTATAGCAGCTGTATATAAAACACTATAATTACCCAAAAGTCAACACTGAAGCAATTACTATATTTTGGGCTTCTTAACTAAAGATGAAGATCTTTGAGGCCAACATCTTTAATGTTTATGTGACGTTAAAATTAATGCCACCGTTTGCAGGCTAAGAACCAAGCTATTTGTGTTAATATTTAGAGATTCACTGGTCATCATTTATTACTGACATTCTGTTCCAACTGTTGGTTTTTTGTTTTACTAATGTCAATTTGTGCCATCCAACCTAAATTCTGATAAGTAATGTTTGCACAAATATTGCTTCAATAGATTGTCTACAAGACATTCTGAAATATATATATATA
>JAUBOC010000002.1:8017597-8033930 GCA_032275365.1 Anablepsoides cearensis
TGCCTAAAAACCCTGCAGGATTTCTCTAACATGCATGAATGAGTCAAAGCAAGGCTTTGGGCACGTTTTTGATGAGAAGATAACATTATAACATGATATAAAACTCAAAAAAGTTGATTTTACATGATATAGCCCTTTTAAAGAGACAAAATGAGTTGATCTGAGACACACCTAAACAAAGGGGGAAATGCAGCTGGTAAAGTAACAATAAGGAGGAATTCAAACCAAAGCAATGAAGTTCCACTTTATATAGACTCCAACTGAATGATTTAAATGTGAAAAATTATTTAAAAGCAGGAGATGTCTCTTTAATATAGTTATAATGATGATAAACCATATTAACTTGCCTTTTTATCTAATCAGTATGATTTTTGCTTGTTTTTTCCTGCAGGAGAAAAATTGTTCTTTCGCTGCACATGATGCTTTTCTGTCACGACTTCAAAAAGTGTGAACACTTAAAAAGAAGTTGTATAGAAAACAAGGACATCAGAGAGGGTTTTGAACAGTGGATCTACATTAGAAAAAAAATTTTGAGAATAGAGTTGTTGAGGTTATTGAACAGCCTAAATACAGATGAAGTCAATGAAAAATGACATAATTCTTGTCTTCTTATTTGTGTTAAGATTAAACTTTTACAGGATAGAGTCTCTATTTGCTTGAGTGCATGAGCTCCGTTGTTATTAAACACTTTTAGGGTGAAGGTTTCTGGTCTTGCATTATTTTCTGAGGTGTGCTGAATGGTTTGTTTCAGTTGTGTGTCCTTGTGGTGGCCAAATGCATGGCACCATCTCCATAATGCTGGTAACTCCCATGCACCTTCATTTATTTGTTCATCCAAACACATTAAATCTTTAGTCTGCAATCGAATGTCATCAGTTGATTTTAAATACATTTGTTCTATTTGTAAGCACACACATTTAGTTCACTTGTGCATTTTTATCAACTCATTGTTTATTTTGGTTTGCGATTATGACTATTTTTTGTCTCTTGAACTGGTTGCTGCAATGATCCCTGGGAGTTGCCAGATAAAAGATGGTGGCTGAGGCTTGACACACTTAAATACCCTTGTGTGTCATGTCAAAAATAATCATTTATGTTTTGTTGTGCAGCCAGTCAGTTTGTTCAGATTTTTGCCTTACTCACAATAAAACTAGGAGCCACAAGACACTTTTTTTAAGATTTCTTCTAAATGTGAGACTGAATCATTTTGTGCTCACATCATTTTTAAAAAATGCTGTTTTAATGTTTTAAGCACACTGAAGTTTATTCATATTATTCGTCATATTGATATGAAAACTTTTGTCTTTTATTGGTTTAAATGTAATAAAAGTGGTAACTGTCATCAAAATGCAGGGTTTGAATTAAATAAATATGGAAATTTAAAATTCCATTTTCCAAGGAAACCTCATTGATAAGCTGCAGCTAAACTACACTTATAAATAATGTCTAAGCATTTTTTGCAGAAATGCATATTGCCCACCACATTTCATATTAGATTCTCAAACCAAGATCTCCATATAGAAATGACAGAGTTGTAGTTATTTTGGTCTCACCCTAATCATGCGATATTGGCATTGAGAGTAAGTTTTGTGAATGACTCTCTACTATCACACTCGATTTTTAGTCCAGTGCCTGTGAAATTCACTGAACAATTTTGTTGTTGGCTAAAGCTGACTAGGTCTTGAACTTGGTTGACTCCAAAAGTTAATTACCTGTAGATGTACATCCAGAAATTACTTCCAATAAAATCTGTTATTTTTCTATCTAATAAACACATGCACAAAGACACATGCAAAAGCATTGTAGCCCTGGCATCAGGTAATAACTAAAGAGATCAGTTTAGTCTTTAGCTTTTAATGAACAATCAAGTGGTGATCGAATAAATATTCGTTCAATAATAAATATTTTTTTAAACACAACAAATATCTGCAATGTGCAAACTCAATATGTCTGACATTTATGTTGAAATAATACATCTTAATTTGATTTGCATATATAAATAATAACTTTTGCACACTGTCATTTGTTTATTGAATTATCAAACCATTGATATTTTGAGCAAAAGAAAATTTCGAAAACATCAAGAAAATAAAAGGGTTTTATTTTATTCTTGAACATTTTTAAACACTTACAGCATTGACCACAAGGTGGTGCTAATGAGTATGATTTCACACCGAGGTCTGCTTTCTGACATCAGATTTTTTGGAGACAAACATGGGTTTTCTGCTTCAAACTGTGCTGTTTTGAATTTATATACCCTTCTCATGGATTATTTTTGTGAATTTCAGCTCTTAAACCTTAAACATAACTGAGTAATCAGTAACAGCAAAAAGTAACAAAATTATTTTATTCCCATTTATTAAAAAGAAACTTGTTATACATTTACCACCTGGTTTTAGAGCTTTTACACCACCATTCCCTTTTAAAAATGATTCTGAGTAAATACAAGAAGGCCTACACTGTAATCTTGATAAACAAGGGGTTGTGCAACAAAATGTTCATCCACTCGATGGCAGTGCAGGCCAGCAGAAAGCTGTGATGAAGGAGAGGTTGCATTTTCACCTAGCAACAAGGCTGCTGCTTTTTCATTCACACACCTACGTCCACCTCATCCCCTTCCTGCTTTTCCATGCCGGAACAGTCCATCACATATGCTCACACAGAAATGAGCTCAGCAGTAAGAGGCATAAAACGGTATAAGTGAACAGAAGAAAGATTTTCGCACATTATGATAAAAAAGGCAGTACATAAATTAGGTGCAGGAGAGTCATCAGGTCAGAGTCAACCATTTTAATACCTTCATTTTCCACAGTCATCCTCGCTCATAACTACTTTTTTACACAGTTTCAGTTTGTTTGTCCCATTGGAAAAAGAGAAACATGATAACTCAGAAATTGTGTTCTGTGAGATAGAGAAAAAACCGCAAGGCTAAAATCAATTGGCTCTGGAAGTCTCAAGACTACCATGCTGTAAATTGACTTCAAATGACAGTACTGTGGGCTGTTTTGTTTTTATAATACTTCCTCTTCGGGGGAAAAAAATGCAAACAAACTGGTAAATTACGAGCATCTATTGGTTGTTTTCCTTTCTGTTAAGCCATGTAAAGAGGACTTTGAAGGCATGTGACAAGTTTTGTGGTATTTACTTACCCTCGTGGTCAAATTAACTGAAAACATTTTTTTTTATCAAAACTTCTTAGGGAATAGAGTTAAATCAGATCTATTTACTGGACAATGCCACCCAAACATCCTTTTAGAGACTTTTCACCTCTTCAGAGGCCGGAACTGCATCATGTTAGTTATGTTTGTCAGGACCTCGCAATGAACCATGTCCTCCTGTTGGAAACACTCTAATTAGAGCTGATTAATTAAGAGCTTTCCACCCTGCATGTGGGCTGGCGGACATGCAAACATACCATAAAGGCCAACTTCCACCAAACTTCCACTGCACTTTAATTAGCGCTTTGATCTGAGCTCCGGGCAGAGCCAGAGCTCTCAGGGCCAAGCAGACAGCAGATATAGGATTTCATGTACGGTGCGCTGCAGCGAAATGTCAGGAAAATGCTGAGTTACATCTATTTAGTGCGAGGGGCAGGAAAGGCATGGTATTGTTGGGGATAAAGGGGGATTTTGAGAGGTTTAAACAGGTGAATGTGTCCACTTACTGCAGCACAACATCTGCAGTTGAGTTGCATCTGATCTGAATTTCTCTGCCTCGTATAAAAACTTTACGGGTTTTCTGCAATGTTGTGTGTGAAGGACTCGACCTTCCCTGGAGTGTGTGTGTGCCCTTGTTTTTGTTACTTGGTGGGGATGATTTCTCAGGAAAATGCAGCCTCGTGGGGACTGGATGCTCCTTGTGGGGACCAAAGCCCGGTCCCTACGACTTTGGAAGCTGATTTTGGGTTTAGGATCAAGATGTGAGGTTAATTTTAGGGTAAATGGTTTGGGTTAGGATATAACATTTCCAAAAAATGAATGGTAGTCCAAGGAAAGTCCCCACAAGGATAGAGAGACATAGTAGGTGTGTGTGTGTGTTTAGAGGGGGGGAAATCCAGCGAGGAGGGCAACAGATCTGGCAAGTTTCAAAAGGAGCAGCGAGCTTGCTTTGTTGGTTGGAATTCGCAGCACCATGGAACTACTTAATAACAATGCGTGAAGCAATGAAAATTACACAGCTCCTGCGAGAGAGGAAAAATTAATTGCTCTCAGGTTGCACTCTGGAGAAGTTGCTTCATTCAAGTCCTCGTGTGCACGCACACACACACACACACACGAACAAACGTTTGTGCACGAGCAAGCGAAGTAGATTTATCTCCTTAAACTCACGCTTGTACTGTAGGCAGACACACGTGTGCATGTGGAACCTTGGCTATGAGCAAAAGCAGGCCTTAGGATTGTGTGTGTGTGTGTGTGTGTGTGTGTGTGTGTGTGTGTGTGTGTGTGTGTGTGTGTGTGTGTGTGTGTGTGTGTGTGCAGCAGCTTTCGAGTGTTGTGCAGTGAAGAGAAGAATTAGAGCCTGGGCCACATTCCAGTCCAACCTCCCTGGGCGAGAGACAGTATTCAGCATTCCTTTGCCTATCAGGCCAGGTGCATTCCAGAAAACACACACCAGATCAGGTTTGGTCTAACTTCACAGTTTAACAACACATTTAGTCCAGATCACTATGCAGGTTTTTATGCTATGTTTATTGATTAAAAAAACGTGTGTTGCACTAAAGAGAGATGAATCCTCACATGAATAAACGTAGAATTTATTCAAGGCAAATGTTTTCTGTTCATGGCTGCCGTTGGTGCTCTGACAGCCCAAATCCTGCCTCTTTATTTCTTGTATGATTCAATCATTTCTAATGCATGGACTTTTTTTTTCCTGTTTGGAGGAGGCTGAGCTATTTAAAGAGCAGGAGTTGATATGAATGTACAGCCAGTCTCTTTTTTGAAGTTCATACGGTGCTGCGATGCACCGTGAGTCACTCATGACAGTTCAGACGGGGGTGGTGAGTGTGTGTGTGTGTATGTGTGTGTGTGTCCATCCGGGTGTTTTTCTTTGATTTAGAAGAGATTTCTGATCTCTAGATTTGACGAGAGAATAAGACTTAGAATAAAAGGTTATCTTTTAGTGAACAGGAAGACTGCTGACACGCTGTTAGGTTGTATTTTTATTGTGTGCATTCAGAATCGGCACTCACATTTTCATGTTTTCTTGTTGATTTTATGCTCTGTGTTTTTGTTTGTTTGTTTTTTGCATTTGTTTTGGCATTTTAGCCATTCGTGTCAAATTGTTCTGCTTGTTTGCAGATGGGTGCTATGACTTTTGGGTGTTGCAAGTTTTACATTTGTCAAAATATTTAACTTTTTTTTAACCAATATTTTCCCTACAGAAACACACTGAGGTATTGTTGTCTTTGGAATCTGCTTCAGCATACTGGCTCTTGTTTGTTTGTTTGTTTGTTAGTTAACTAGTCTTTTGTTATTTTTATCTATTAGTTTGTTTTTTATTATTTAGTTTTACAAGCCTTTTGCTACTTTTAGCTAGCATGTTGCTACTTTACCTTTCAGCTAGGTTTTTGCCATTTTAGCTTTAATATACTGTACCTTTTTACATGCATTTACTTTTAACTCACCACTTCCTACTTTTAGCTTATGCTAACCTTTTGCTATGTTAGCACTGTACTACCGTTTTGCTCCTTTTAGCAATTTGTTTGCTACTTTTGTACTTTATATTGCTTGATTAATGCTGTTTTTATTTTTTTAGATATCATTTGCTATTTTAGCTTCATTTGGCAGTTTTTTTTTCTAGCTTTTTGTTACTTTTAGCTTTTGGCTAACTTTAGCTATATTTTTGCCACTACATTTTGTTCTTTTACCTCGTCTTTTGCAATTTTCAGCATTTAGCTACGTTTTTGCTCCATGTAGTTTTCAACTTTTCTTGTGATACTTCTAGTTTATGATTTACGGCGAGTGGGGATGGATAAAGAATATGAGCGGGGGGGGCTCCTATGGGCCCATTGCTTCAAAAAGACACTGAGCTTTTATCAAACCTTCACATCCCTTGGATGAAAGACACAAGGTTACAAACATTTGGTATTCTCAGCTTCTCAGGATCCATAAAAGGCGTCCACAAGAATTATTTTCCTTTGACTGCTCAGAGCCAGGCTGTGGCCTGAGTAGTGCAAAGAGGTCTAATGACATGTACCATTGTCAGGAAGTCCCATCACCATTTTGTAGCGCTTTAGCAGGTTATACTTCTAGTTTAGACCTAGTGTTTTTGCTCCTTTTAGATGTTTTGTCACTTTTAGCTAGTATTTTGCTGCTCCTGGCTTTAGTGAATTGCTTCTGTGAACTTTCAGCTAGTGTTCTACTTTTAGCTTCTGTTTCAGTCTCTTCAGCAAATTTCAACAAACAGACACGCATTCACACTGAAAAAGGGCAATTCCTCTTGTTCAATTCCAAGTTTTAACATCAGCAGTACACATTAAGGCACACCAACCCCAGAACACAAATAATTTATACATTTTTTTATTACAGTTTAACAAATAAAAACTAAATTTTATGTCAGCAGACTGCTTCTCTTCCAGACTCTTCCACCATCAGATTAAGACAAAAGATTACGTTTTTACAGGCCTGACAAACTCTGATTCAGACAGTTCCTCTTTGTCATTCCTCCCTCACTCTTCCACTCACTTCCCCTGTTCTTGCATTCCCCATCTCCTTCCTGATGTGTCATCCTTCGCCATTCAAGCTGCTCGTCTCCCACTCAGTCTCCCACGAACCCTCCCGTCCCTCCACCAAACCCCCATCAGCCCACTTCATTCATTTCCATGTGGCGACTTTTCATCAGTGAAGTGCCTTCCTGGCCCGACAGCCACCACCCCACCTACTCCCTCTGACACTGGCAGTGAATGGAAGCAGCAGACAGGGGGGGGGGCTGGAACCGTTGGACCCTCTCCTTTTCAGCGCCACCCTTTTGGCTTGCGTACAAGTGGTATGTTCCACAGCAAGGAGCTGCAGGAGTAGAGAGAGCGCATTGTTTTTAATCTGGCATTGCAGGGGTCACTTCCTGACTCGTGTGTCCACCCCCTCACCCCCACCCACCCACTTCCCTCAAGCCTCCACTCTGTGTCCATCAGTTGGCTCAGGAGGCCTAAAGGGTTTTTAGACAGACCAGCTTCTTCGCCTTTTGTGTTGGAATGCTGCAACATCTGAAAACAATCAAATAATCTGGGCTCAATCTGTCTCTTTATGGTGGGGAGCTGGTGGTTCCTAGATGAGCAGGAGGATTAGGCCCACAGGGGAGAGGAAAACTAGGATGAAAGCGGGGAGGCTGAGGAAGGGTGGGAGGGTTTGTACGGGTTTATGTGTTTTTATTTTATGCGTGGTTTTGCCTGCCTGTGTGCATGTGTTCATGCATCTGTCATGTTAGCAAAATATCTTATGAACATAATCATGGGATGAGAGTCAGCCGGATTCAAAATGGCTGCCTCAGCTAGTCAACCTTAGCAAACACAACAATCGTAACTCAGTTTTACAGATGTTGAGGTAAAATTTGTTGTAGTAGCTGAGAGTTGTCCACAACACACAGGCTGTGTCCAAATTCAGGGGCTGCATCCTTCGAAGGCCGGATTTGTTGACCGCTTACATCACTGTGCCACGCCTAAGACTGTCCAAATACTAAAGGCTCCTCCAATTGCGGCCAACATGCGTCCTCCGTTTTCCTCCATTTGAAGGATGGAGGTGGATCCTTCTCACCTTTTTCCAAGATGCAACGGACCAGAGATTGTTTTTCTTGTAATGGCGGACAAATTGAGAGAAAGGAAAACAGTTTTACATAAAAATCTTCCATCCATCCATTTTCTGTACGCGCTTATTCCTTTAAGGGTCGCGTGGGTCACTGGTGCCCATATCTAGCTGTCACCGTGCGAGGGGCGGTGTACACCCTGGACAGGTCGCAAGTCCATCACAGAGTTTAAAAATTGAACGTTTAAAGCGGTTGTGTTGTTAGAGCTGGTAATGCGAAATAAACAAGCATGTACAGCAGGTCTTTTACTTGTTCAAGTATTGCCTTTAAGCTAATTCTGATATTTTATAATACTAATATATTGATGTTTTGCCAGTTTCGGCCTGTTTTTGCTTCTGTTTAGTGTTGTCATGGTTGCTACGTGACAGGTCGTACACCAGGGTAAGGGCGGGAAAAAAGCTGAAGGTTACATTGTCCAAATTCACAGCCACTTTTTCCAGTCTCAACTGTCAACCAAGGACCTGACCCACGTAGACTGGTTAGGCCGGGTCCTTCGAACGACGCTGCCCCCTGAGTTTGGACCAAATTATATCTAAAAGAAGACGCAAGATCTCACATTAGCACGAGATTATTGTCGAGGTTTGACTAAAATGCACTCAAAAAACAGATTGTTGGATTTTCTTAACTCAGTTATGTCAAGTGGTTCCACTAAATTAACTGAGTTGAGTAAATCCAAAGCACCATGCACAATTACATTGAAATAAATAGTAAAAGTTATGTTGGACTTACTCAACACAGTTAAGTGGAACCACTTGACTGAGTTAAGTAAATCCAACAATCTGTTTTTTGAGTGTGGTTACGTAATTATTTTTCTTAAAATCAGTTGGTGGTTAATATGTACAGTATGTCTTTAATAAATGTTGCGGTTTTTAATTTCAAATGTGTTCATCGCCTCTATTTCTACTTTTAAAGTTGTTTTACTTATTTCCAGGATCAAAACATGACAATCATGTCGCATAAAGTTAACATTAGTCTTTGTTCATTCATCCTTGTTTTTAGTTTCTTTATAAAATATTACCAATCCACTGCAAGCCACTTCTAACAACCCAGGAAGCTTTGAAGAATCTTTATTTCTATTACAACCAGAGTCTTAATAAAGCTCAAGAGTAATAAAAATAATTCTTAAAAGGTCCTTGTTCCACTGGAAGACTTTGAAATTACAGAAACTTTGTTGTTGTCTATTGTATTTCAGTACATCAATAAAAAGAAAGCGTAAGGCCTCGCTGAGCATTTATCCTGAGGACAGAATTTAGCGTAAATTGAAAATTGTGTGAATTATAGTAGGTTCATTTATATTTGTATCATTTTTTTATCGCAATTTGTTGTTGTTACACAAAATCAACAAAAATGCAATATATCAGCAGGATTTACTTAATATTTGTAAGCCCTCAAATAACTGTTTGAGGAACATCAAAGTTATTTTTAAAAAATATAGAAAATAGAGCATTCTATTGTTTCTTTAGGGGTAACGCCCTATTGGTAGCCTTGTAGTTTGTACCTTTTTATATTACCCTGAATTCTCAATTCAAAAAAGATCCTTAAAATGGGCACAAATCAGCTTCAGCAGGAATTGTTCCCATTGTTCATTTCTTTCCAGAATATTGTGATTCCACAACTTCTGGGATGTTTTTTTAAATCAAGGTAACATCCACGTCAGCGTGTTTTTCACTCATAAATACCAACGTTTCCCTGAATGGAGTTTGAACCTCTGACCTTAGCCACACTGCCACTGAGTTTATAACCTGCACTATGTATGCAGATAACTTTTAAGTTAACAAATAGGTTTGGGGAAATGAATTAAGATTCCCACATTTACTTTGATTCAAGATTACTTATTTATTTAACTTTTGGTGACAAAATACTTTCAATAACAGCCTTGAAATGTCGGGGTTTTTTGTTTGCTTGTTTTTTACTTCAAACTCAAATATCTTCTGACATTGTACCCCAACATTTAAAGTAATCATGTCAGAAAGGTCCAAAACTGAATCCTAAATTATACAATACTGCATATTGTACTCTGGGAGACAAAAGGGTACTCCTTCAATACTTTTTTTTTTTTTTTACTGTGAACAAAAGTTGTAAGATATTTTGAAAAGGAAGATTTCTGGTTGGGGTGTGTCAGTCTACTCTGTGTGAACTATAACCTGTCAGATAAACCACCTTCTCCCAACAGAGCCAGTTCCCACATCAGGCTCGTCCAAACCAGCTGTAAGAGGGGCCTAAACATCTAAACTGGAAAAGGTCTCCAGTGTCACGCTTTGATCTACTTTTGGTAACAAACTAATTATGTTTTTGTCAATACACTCTTCAGTTCTCTTACAAGAGTGACACTAGCGTTTCATTAACATATAATAAAATGAATGCTTTTCATGCTTTAACTTTTGTTATTTTATTCTGTACATAAATGCAAACATGTATGAGTAATTATGGCAGATGCTTCTCTTGTCCCTTGTGCTATTCCTTCTCACCCCCCTCCTTTCTGAGAATGGTAAACAGTCATCTCTAACTTCCCCTCCAACATATTCATTAATCCCTTCTATCCTGTGGGGCTGGATGATGATTACAGGGAAGCCAACCAAACCGCCCAAATAAACACCCCTCAGGCAGTAACAAAAGGCCTGTCCACCTCACCCTAAACACAGCTTCCCCGGCTGGATCAGGTTTCAATCAAACCCACGCACAACACACAAACAAAGGGAAGTAACAAGAGTATCAAGCACTGTGGCTGAAACTAATTTAGTTTCCTTCATTTTCTTTAGGTCAGATGAAGGAAATTTGATCAAATTTATGGCACAGCAGATGCTGAGTTAACTTCTAACTGAGAACCTAAACAGGCTTTAACAAACAATTGCAATATGGGAAAAAGTGATACAGTTCAATGCTTGAAAGAAACATTTAATATTAAGCTTTTATAAACTTTTTGTTTTCGGTTTTAAGCAGAACTGATACAAATAACAACACAAAGACGTTTTTATGTTCACAAAGTTAAAATTTTGCCATTTTGCAGAACCCACTCCCACAGAGCATGTTGGTATTTAAAAGATTTCAAAGCAACATTCAAAGACGTCTATAGGCTAAAATCAGACTAAATTTGGTCAAAAAGTGAAAGTTTAGCAGATGTTTAATTCTAGATTTGAATCTAAAGATTGGAGTTTAGCCGAGATTAGCATGAATAAATAAACGCTGCCCCTGTGGGGGAATGAGTTCAGGAGCTCTACATTGCAAATACAGCTTGTATCCTGCTGAGCCCCAACCACACAATATACACACAATGTAAAACCTTCTGCTTTGCAATGCATTTCAAGTCAAAATGTAAAATTTATACCAAAGGATTGTCATTTTTGTACAGGTTTAACTGTTCTAGCCAGTAAAGTTTGATAAATACATTTAATGTAATGATTTATTGTTCCATGTTTTTATCACAGAATCAATGAATTCACACTTCCATATATGTGTGGACTTGAAAAGGTGCTATATAAGTTCAAGCCATTTACTATTTCTTAAAAAAAATCATGGTCCTTTGCATCAAATGCTTCAAATAAAACTTCATTGCAACAAACCACATAATACCACAGTCTTCAGTATAAATAACCAGATTTTTGTGTAACAAAATGATACAAAAGTAACACAGTGTGTAAGACTTTGTGTGAGGTTTGTGTTGTTTTGGGTGGCAGTTATCTGCTCTGCAAGTGGCAAATACAGACAAAGAACACTCATGCAACTTAAAAAAAAGATATCAGAACCAAGGTTCAAGACAGCACTGAAGCTAATTCCCTGCCCATCAAACATGCCTGAAGGCCCCGACACTTCCTTCCTCCTAGCCACTACACCTTTTCTACTCACCACCCTGCAATTAGCTTCCCTAAAAGTTGCAGACTTCCGAGGCTTGGCCCACACTAATTATAGGCATGCATCGCTGCGTTCAGCTGCCAAGGCTTTAAAAAAAAAATCAGCCCTTCTTGTTTAAACCACACCTTTTGCTCAAGACTGTCAGGAGTCCATTTCTAATGTCCAATTGGGTCTAATAAAGTACAACTTCAGAGACTGCTTCTGCTTTTTTATAACTCTGAAAACCTGATTTAAATCGACAGCAGTTTGAGTTAATACACCAAAGGATGTCATCAGCTATCTTCAGAAGTCTGTCATGCATGCCCTGGAGGCTTTGCAGACAATATGAAGTTAACTATACTTTAATTTATCTTTTTTTAGTTTCTAGAAGCTTTCACTTCTGCTGTTTTTGACCAGGGGGTGTTTATGCTGCAGGGAGGTGGTGATAATATAACCTATTTTAAAATTGTCATGTGATTCTTGTTCCTGTGGCCCAAAACTAGAAACAATCTACAAGTATCCACAACTTAAGCATCACTTCAGTTATTCAGATCTGATGCAATATGAATGATCAAGCTATATAGCCTAATGAATGAGCATAAGACTAATCATTACCAAATAGTTTGATAGGGCTCTTCCAAGCCAAACACCCTTAGAATAAAAAGGTGCCCCCAACACACAAGCTACATAATTTGATTGTCAGTTTTAGCATGAACAGATGCAAATAAATCAGTACTCTTCCACTGTAATCAAAAAACACAAGTGATGTAACTGACCAAAAATGTTCCACTTTTGTGTCATCAATCACAGAAACTGCTCCCCGAAATATTAAGGCATGTTAACATGCTTTTAGTTAATTCATATCTGTTTTCTTCTTCTTTTTTTCTGCCAATACTGAAGCTTTTCTGGGTCCTTTTCCACGGATTCCATTATGATTCAAACACAACAGATGGTGCAATCAGAAAGTGACGTACCTTGACCTTGGAGTTCAGATTGAGTGATTTTTGGATAGTTTTCATGGCACTTTTGCTACATATCTGTCTGTCCTATAAAACTTGTACTTTTTAATGATGTTGTGGTCATGGGATTCTGAAGCTGCTTGGAGATGGTCTAACTTGGATACGTGTAATTTTCTTTCTGAGCTCCCCGGACAGATCTTACCTTTGCTTTCTTTGGTCCGTGTTCAATGTGGTGCACACAACAATACTAAAGAGTCAGAGTGGCATGTTTGTTAATAGTTGATAAAAAGCTTGAAACCTGCAGATCAAGCACTTAGTTTGAAACATGACTGCAATGCAAGGGTACTAACACGTTATAAATGTACAAGATGTTGTCTCTGCAGTGAAACAAGTTCCCAGGTTTAAAAATCTTGCAACTTCAAACTTTACAACCCCACAAAACTTCAAACATTTGATTTGTCTCACGTAAGAAAATTTGCTAAACAGCTACAGTCTCTGACAACAAAACACACATCAAGCCATGTCTGATGAAAATCTGAAAATCATTTCAAACTTTCTATTTTTTTTTAAAAAAGCCAAGTGAATTTCTGCTCTGAATGAGGTTTGTGTTAAGATAAGTACATCCCGTTTTTCCGCGGTTGCTTGCTGACAATGGAATGCTGGCTTGTTTACTGCCTTAAGGAGAACTGCGACTCTGATTGCACTTGGGAGTGAAGTCAGGGGATGCCTCTGTTAGCTAAACATCCTGTTGCCCTGTTTAAATACGCTACATTGTGTGGTGTTAAGTGTGTGAAAAACACAGGAAATGCATGAGGGTCATCCATGTTTGTGAGATGAGAAAGCAGGCTGACTTCCTGAACTCTAAATACTCTGAAGGATAAAGGCATGCAAGTGGGAAAATTCATGGTCATAGCTTTTTTTTCCTGTTCTATTTCCAACAAAGAACACTTTATTTGGACTTGTAAAATTGATCAACCGCAAATAGCCTGAGTTAAAAAAATTTAAAAAAGCAGTCAGTTTGTGACGGACAGTATCTTCAATAAGGTTTATGCAGAATGAGTGTGAAAAAAGTGCATGTTACACTTTTATCAAGGTGAGATACATATTTTAGAAAGAATATGACTCAAAAAAAAACTTGTCACCTTTGCTCTTCAGCTGCAGTACACAGCTCAGACAAGAACAACAAAACTAATCTAGCAATAAAGGAAGTCCACAGTGCTCGTACATAGAAGGCTGTGCATACAAGAAACACGAGGGCTATTTTATATAGCTGCAACATAAGGTTGTGGTAAAAGCTGTATGAAAGCCAGAGAAATACAAAGAAACTTCTCACACAACATGCTGTCACTATGACAACCACACAGAATCCTTTAGCCTGATCTCTTGCCTTTCTGCACGGCACAGAAATCCAATAGCATTTAGGTCTTACACAACCGAGCTACAGATTCACTCTGCGGGTCCTTTTAACATATTTGCAAATAAGGTTCATAGATCCATTCATGGATTTTCAGTGGGACTTCCAAGGCAGTTTTATTTTTTTAAAAGTGCTCTGGGCGAGGGCAAGTGAGACGTCGTTGTTGTTCACAGAGCTCCAAGTTGTAGTTAATTTCTAAAGTAATTCTACATAAAAATATTTTGAAACTTTTTTGCAGGTTATAGCTGAAGGTGCTCATAGCAAACTTAATACATAAAGTTATCCCTAATTTCTCTGAAATGCAGGTATGCACTTAATGTAAACAAAACACTTTAATCTGGATACTTTACTCAACAAATCTAAGTTTAGGTAGCAACACATCAAACTTGTCAGACTTATTGATCCTAAAGTGCTTTTCCATCCGTTGTCATGTTGACACATAGTTAGTCATTTTGGCTGTTTCCATAAGTAAACAAACACATGGTTGGTAGTCATTCACAAATTTTTCTAACAAATGTTTTATTAATATGACAAAAAAAGTGATTTTGAGCACCTTCAATATTTACTATTTACCATAAATAACTCAAATTCCACAATTCAACCTCCTCAGATGGATGTTTTGTAATTATGTTTATTAGCTCCTAATAAATTCTGGTTGCACACTACTTTAATTTTACATTCTTGCACGAAAACAAAGATAGACATTCTATCTTTGTAGCAAACAGTGACCGTGTGACTGATGTAATTCCACGTGCTGTGCGGCTCTATTCTATCCTTAACATTTACACACATTTTTGCATGAATACGAGAAATTGGTCGGGTGCGGTCGACTACGGCACCTCCACTTCATGAACGAAAGGGGTAAAAATTTGTTAATGGTTGTGTACATGTATCCTTCCTCCAGATTATTCTCTACTTCGCGTGGTATCACACAGACGCTTCCCTCTTGTATCAATGCGTGATTGAAGGAAACTTCTTTTGGGAAGTGCGGGGACTACTTTACTTGTCCTCCACACGTCAAATTTGTTAAATTGTCAAGTACGAATACAGCGGAACGTAAATTATGTTATTATATGCAACAATTTAACGAAGCAGATAAAACTTGTGATCTGGTTGAGCTTATTTTGCTTCAACGTTAACAAGTTTTTTCCACGTCGCGGAAGGATCTGATTTTCTCAAGCGAGGTCGGTCTACACATCCGCCCAGTTTTCCGATGTTTCTCTCTCCCCCCCTCTCCCGAGTTGAAAATGGACTTCGATAAAAGCAGATGTCCTCCAACTTCTCAAGGAAATTACACGCCTGTATGTTATTTACTCTACCCGTCAGCATAGAAAACTGAAAAGTGTTTATTCATTTCGGAGACCGTTTTGGATGCCTTTACTGCAAATTTCTCGGACACGTTGACGGAGCACCGCTCGCTGCACAGCGCTTTTTCAAGTGTTGTCCTGGACCTAAAGTTGGCAAATGGATGCTCGGCATACATAACCTGCCAAACGTTACAGTCTGTAACAATTTCTGAAACGCTTCTTTTTTATTTTTGGAGGATTCGTTTACATTTTTTTTGCAAAGCGAGGACCTTGCTTTTCTTGACGAGGATGATGATGGCTCATTTGTTGTGGTTGGATTTTACTTCCAGGGAGGATAAAATGAATCAACGATTGTCATTCCTCCTCGCTATTTAACGTTTCTGCTCGCAGCCACGGGCAGAGCTAAACTAGCTTCACTTTGGTGTTCACAGGAACGCTAAGTTAGGCATGCCTCTTTGTACATCGTTTACCAACTATCCCTTAACAAGAGTGATTGTTGTTTGCGAAGGAAAATGGTGATTTTTCTTGTATTTTATCCCGCCGTCGCTGCGTCGTCGATGCTATTGCTAGGGTTTGGATCCCCGTGAGGAAATAAAATGAGTGAAGATTCAACAAATCCAAACAACGAGTGAGTACTGCTCATTTGTACACGTTTTACTAATCACAAATAACAATATGGAGTTTCACTAAGTGGATTACTTATCTGTGTATATTTAATATTAGCCCACGCTTTGCACTATTAATATTTCTAGCTATGCTAGTTATTCATCATTGTTCTTCATGTTTATTTTCCCATATAGACGTGTTGTAGTTTCTTTGCAAGCTAATAGGAGGTACTGACTTTATAGGAAGGTCAATACTTTACAGCCAATGTCCACAGTAATATAACTATTGTAATATAACGTACTAGTTTGTTATTCTGACACAGCTAACTATATAATATGCTCGGGGAATTTATATTAGGCCATTGACTGTACTGTATGTGCGATGGAAATATAATCTTAATGCACAGATTAGGCCTCGTACAG
>JAUBOC010000002.1:8033940-8050787 GCA_032275365.1 Anablepsoides cearensis
GTAAACCCCCCCCCCCCCCCCCCCCCCAAGTCCCGTTTTAAATATATTTTGTATGCTTGTGTCGAGTACATCATGATCAGATTGGCGTTACTTTGACAGTGTGTGTGTGTATATATATAACTGCTGTCCGCCATGATTTCGGCACGAAAGCACGGATTAAAAACCGTGCACTTTTTATGTTCCGATCTAGTCATTGTTTTTAATCTCACTCTTTTCTTTAAAAAAGCTCTTTGTGCCTATTGCGGCATCGAAGAAGCGAACGTTGCTATTTTTTTCTGAATCACACACATTTACATATCGCCGTCTCCATTCATAAAAAAACGGTCTCGCATTCACGCCCTAATCCAGCACAAAGCCACGGACGCGGACCGCAATGTGTACGTGTTGTGCTTCCTTAGTGCACGCTCAGTTTTTAGTATTGTTTTGTGCTGTTTTAATAGGGCCGATCCCCCCTCCTCCTCCCCCGTGTGAGCCCTTGTTGACAGTCAGTGAGAAATATCTGCTTCGGGAGGTGCTGCGGTCACATGATCCCCTCCATTCATAAAGTACCTGCCTGCCCATTCACAGCACTGCACACTGTTTCGCATTGCACCGACGATCCCATTTTCGCTAAACATTATACAGTACTGTACAAATAGGCTGCTTTTCGAACCTTTATTTTTGCTTTAATCTGCCTCGTTAACAGACAGCTATCTCCCGTGTTTCCCAGGATTTTTTTCTGTATTGCATTTTGTCACATACAGGAAGTTAAATACCATTTTTATAGCCATTTACTGGCAACATGTATTTTCTATCCTTTGTGAGGTTGACTGATTGAATGCATGGGCTTTTGTCCTTGAAGTGCACTTGTCTGTTCTTATGTAACACATTTCATGCAGTTATTTTTCCTCATATCAAGCCAGGCCAGCCTGAGAGAAATTAAACCTACCCTATGTGTTGCTAAAGAGGAATTTCTACCTGAACTTACTGGTGCTTTTAGTCGCGTAACACCCTTCGATGTTTGATGCTGGACGAAAAGATAAACCGTCTGATTTTTAGTTGATGGAGAGGAGGGAAAAAAAGTGTAAGCATTTTTCATGTGTCTCTTTAATAATTTCAAAGACCCCAGGCTCCATTTTACAAAATGCCTGCCATAGGTCTACATATTATCTGGGATGTTTAAACTACAATTCTCAGTTTGCTTCACACTGTGATGGCAGCAGCTAAAAAATGAAGTGGTCTGAACATTGTTGCTATGATTCCACCACTTTTCTGCCAGTTGTATGATTCATGGTATTGAAGTGAATAGAATACTAAGCATGAGCCTGAATCGTATTAAAGGGACGTTTTAAAGCTGAATGTCTATTAAAAAACTGTCTCAACACGTTTTCCGAGCATCGAGGATAACAGTTAAGATGTGTTTACTTTTATTTTTTATACACCCTCTTTTCCTTTATGACATTCAGCTGACTATTTCTGATAAGGTACATTTTGTTCCAGGATGAATCAATTTGCTAATAAACAAAAAAATGAAAACTCATGTTTGTGTAAATGCTGATTATTTAAATGTCCACTAGCACACATAAGGAAAAGCACATTTGGTCTTGTTTTTAGCTTGCATTTTCACGTTTTAAATCACCTTATGATGTGATCAGAGATGGCACTCGAGCGGTTTTGTCTGAATGATAGTCGGTAAGCCAAGCTATGTATACTCAACACACCCTCAGCTGAGAACATGTTACTTGGCCTTGCTGCAGTCGTGTTCACAAGGCTAAAATGACAAGAGTGTGGCATAAAGCCTTGTGCGAGATTTAGGTTTACATCTTGTCTGGCGTGTGTGGAGAGAGCGGTATATGAGGCAAGGTTTGTGTGAAGGCTGTATGCTTAGTAGCAGAAGTATATGAAAGATTGTTCAAGTAGTGTTGTTGTACCTGTCAGCTGAAATGTGATCTTAAAAAACTTTATTTTCTTCTTAAGACCGTACTCATATTTGTGTACAGTACATTTTCTATGTTGTCACAGGATACTTTATGGTTTGGAGTTGCAACCAACATCTAAAATATATTATTTTGCTTACCAAACTACAGTATTGTCCAAAGACATTAAAATAATAAAGTCAAAAATGAGCCAAAATCCTTTTTCTGCTTTGGTCTGTAGTTACTCCTAAATAGATTTCTGCCTCTCATTCCAGAAGTTGTAGAGGTCCTCATACATTTTGTCAGTGAATGTCAGTTGCCTACATACTTGAATGAACATGGGTGTACTGGGTTTGGCCTCATTGTTTGAGAATCCCGCATTACTGAGGTATTGTCCTTTGCCAGTCAGGTGATCCTCAGTGATTCCTTTCTCTGTGCTCTGCCTATCTGATGATTGATTTGACATTTCAGCGTTCTAGCTGCCAGTGTGGGTGTCTCGATCTTATCACCTGTGGGCTGTTTTCACTCCCGTTGCTTTTGGAGAGCGTTCCAAATGCATTCTTCTCAAACAACCCCCATCTTGTACCGAAACGTCAAGGAGAGACAACTGCTGCAGCTATTAAAGCTAGCGGTTCATGGCCTCTGTAATTGTCTATATCCAGTGACCCTTCTTTTAAGCTTAATAATTTCCTGGACCTTGTATTAGATAGCATCATTTGGGGTTATGTCTCTTTGTTGGTATAGCCTCTGTGAGTATTAAGCAATCGTAGCGTGTTGAGTCTTAAGTTACAGGCCAGTCTTACGACGGACAAGTTCAGCTGGGCTGAACATGCCTTTGGTTTTGCTTCTGTATTCTTTTGGGAAATTGTTGGCTGTGATCAACGTGGTTTACAGAGGCTAATGAAATGTGCGACTTGACAATTAAAATGTCTTGGATTTTGAAGTTTTTTTTTAGGACAAATTCTACAGCCCCGTGTCTGCTTGTTTGAGAGCTTCTGCGTCACTAATAACACTGATTCTCTATAATCAGAAGACATATGATGTTTGTCATTGATACAAACTATCAAAATGTAACATGGCGTGCAAAGAGAATGACTGTTCCATTCCCATGGTCAGATTAATGCTTGGATTCTGTGTATTTTAAACCTGAGCTACTTCCTTCTTATGATTTTCATTTCCCCTTCAAGTATTTTAGAAGCTGGTGTAAAATGTCAGCCGTGAACTAGAGATACTTTTCTTTCCTTAAAGATAAAGACCTGATGTGTACACCATACAAAGTTTAAACTTTCCTTTATACGAGTCTGTCTCCATCACAGCATCCACATAGCAGGGGGCTTGTCTTTATTTCTTTGTCAAAGAGAGTTTCTGAAGTTCACAGACCATGTCTAAATGCATCTAAAAGGTGCTTTTAGCACTAAGTGTCTGAATCGTGGATATTGTTTTCAGTTGTGCTTCATGCGGGAGCATGAAGGCTGGGCCTTGTTACGAGCGCTTTGCTGCAGCTGGGCTAAGATGGTTCTTTCCTGTTAGGCCACAGACATAAAAAGGCACAGATGTAACTTCTAAACTGCGCCTTTGAGTTTCCATACACTTTGAAAACAGGAACAGATTTTTTTCTGGATCTGTCTGTGTGCACTCACACTTGTGTGTTTATTTTTATGGAAACAATTGGCTGGCATGTGTTTCTGGGAAAGATGGGGCCAAATGAAATTAGTAAATGTAAAAGAAGCACAACTCTTATAAGTACTGTCAAATGAATAGGTTTGCCAAGTTCTACAAAAATGGAAATTATAAGCTTATTCAATCTTGAGTTTGTATCTAATATGTTAAATTTTATCACATATTCTACATTCATCAGGCATTTAAGTGTTTCTTGATTCCTCAAATCCCAAGGCATGGTCCAGCAGCTCAGAGCCACTGAAGTGAAATTTTAGATTTATAAGACATCAAATAGTTTGAGTTTTCTATAAGAGTAGCAGTTTTGCCTAACATTCATATACCCCCATCGCAGTTTGGTGGTTTATCATTCCTATGTAGCTCCCTAAGACGTTCTGATGGTTCCTCCCATAGCTGCACGGCTGGGTCCTTAGGGACTACTTTTACATCAAAGCAGGGCTCAGATGTAGCAGCAGTCGAATTTTGTTGTTCCTCTTTTTGTAATGGCAAGCGTACAGTTTTAATTTTCCAAATGCTTGTGGTTTGAATTAGGATCATCTCAATATGTGGCTTTGATGAATGTTTGAGAAAAGTGTTTTGGCATTTGAAACGCATATGGGATTCCTTTGATTTATAGGGCCACAGGGCAGCAGGACTTAGAACATTAACGTTGGGGTTGCAGACCCAATCAAGTAATGGAGGGGTTGGTTTGAAAATTATTGTTCTAAATGTCGTCTTAGTGGGCACTACTGATTTTTATGTGCTTCTTGGGCCTATTTTTCATAGAAACAAGAGGTTAATTAGACACAGTAAATGCTGTCTGTAACAGATATTTCTAGACATGGCTAGTACCAAGAAATTTGCTATTATTGGGTAGAAAAAGATGGTGTTAAGTTTGAAGTGAAGGTTTGCTGTGTCGTGCAGCAGCAGATTTTTATTTCTTCTGAGTCAGTTGGTAGCTAAGCTGAATGTTCTTGTGAGGGAGATGACTCACCATCAGCCTGAGGTGTTGAGTGTAGATAGGGCAAATTTCTCTTTCACTTCTCTTTCTATAACTAGTGTATTAGTTTTCACTGCAGCTAACACACAAGCAGGCTTGTGTTCCTCTGAAGCCCATTATCAATTTTATTAATGGCATAACAGACAGATCTTTTAAAAGTGTTTTGCTCTCACTGTACGCTGTAATTTGTACTGCATCATGGTAGGCCATGTTGATGTTTGTTTTCGGTGTGTCTGTGCCCTTGAGTTTGCGTCTGGTTGTTTGGGGGATTTGAACTGTGGCTAATTAGCTAGCTTGTTTGCACCATTTAGATTAGATGCACTGCTGGAATCAATGGCTGAGTCCCAGATTTCATGGTATTTTTTTTCTAATGGAGTACAGTCATAGGGAAAAGACACGCACCACTTTATCTGTTTAAAACTTTAGCTCTAATTTACCATCAGTTTTGTTTAAAAATCCATGCTGAAACTTATACAACAGTCTGGGTTTATTTTTTTATGTTTAAGGTATAGATATACATATTTGGTCAAACAATCTATAATAAAGTTGTCCAGATTTTAAGAAGCCATGGTAAAATCTGTTAAATATTTCTACAAACGTCATGTTTCACCTTAAAATATTTGTTAAAGATGACTAATTATCAGCAAAGTGAATGAGTGAAACCCAAAGGTAGCTTTTAACACCACCATTTCTTTCATTTTGGAGGATAATCAAGAGAATCTTTTTTGGATAAGTAGCTTGTGTTTGTTTTCCCCAATGATATTTTAATGACCCCCCCCCCCCACCTTCCCTTAAAAAAGTCCCACAAGCCAAAGTGGTCTAGTGGAGCTTGACCGAGCTTGACAGCCTTCCCTGGATTTTGATACGGGGGAAAGATGGAGAGGAAAAAGGGTGATGAAAAAAAAGGAGGTTGTGGTGGTGGGGCTTTTCTCCCCTTTTCAGATGCAAATGAAAGGACGAATGGTTTTCCAGCTTTTAGCTTGCAAAGTGTGTCTCCCCTGCAGCATGCTCTGCTGCCTGGACATTGTGGGAGGACAAAACTCCAGGCCCTGGATCCAATAACGTGAAATTTCAGCAGAGAAGCAGCCATTGTGTACAGAGAGGCAGCCAGGGAGGGGCTGGGTGAAAGGGGGGAGACGGAGCGGAGGAAAGGGAGGGTGACTTGGCAAGCAACCAGGGTTCAGGCTACATCTTTTCTCTTTTCCCCTTCTCCTCTTGCGCTCCTTCTCTTCCTTCTCCTTCTGTCTTTCAGTTCCCCTCTATCCTCCATCCCACCCACTCCTTACCTCCACACTCCTCTCCACCACTCCCCTTTGGGGTAGAAAGCCCAAGGCTGGGACAGGAGCAAAGCATAATTGCACGCTGGAGCCCAGCGAGACATGGGCCAGAGCAGCAGACAAACGGTCACTTTGTCCACTTAGGAAATGGTTGTCCCAGGATCCCCCTTCTCCACCACACACTGGAGCAACTGGCCTCCAGGCCCATGGCTGCCTGATGTACACATGCTCCCCCTATTCTCTTCTTTTCTGTAAATCTGTGATTACACTTGCAAGCAGGCTGCGTTTTATAAATTTACTGACACATCACTAAATATGATGATCCTCAATGGCTGTTTTTTGTCTTTTATGCAAGACTTACTACTAGTCTTTCTTTCCTTTTTATAGTTTGGAAATTGTATTCTAATTTCTCCAATAGAACAATAATGAGATTTAAATAGATACTGCAGTTCTGCTTATGTTTTAAATAAAATATTTTTTGTGGATAAAATTTTCTTCATGCACTTAAATGCTGTTTACTGCCACCTCGATCTCCACCTTGTTTCCATCCTCACCCCTCCCACTGTCTCTCTCTCCTGCTTTGGTCGGAAATGAAGTCAGTCATCCAGCAGAATAACTTTGAATAATTCAGAATTAGGGGCTCCTCTCTTTCATCCCACCCGACCCCCTCCTCCTTTTCAGCATGCCAAGGCCAGCTGATCTGCTTCCGCTCTCAATTGTGTGTCCAGTTGACTGTGGGCTCCCAGCGAGGGGTGCGGGGGCCGGTCTTTGTCTCCACCAACCCTCTGTAAACTTTGCATGTGGGATTTTTCTGCCTCTGTTCAAGTTTCACTGAAATAATTTTTTGACCACTGTGCAGTTTTAATAACGAGTGTTTCTGATAAAATAGGCAGAACGTAGGTTATATAAAATTTTAGATCAAATGTTGGTTTGATTTGCTTTAATAATGAAAGTAGCTGCAGAGATTTTTTCAGTTTATTACAATTAATTGTGTACAGGGGTACTTGTGTACAGGGGTAGACATAACCATTGTTTAGGTTGTCCAAGACAACCTATTTTCGTTTCGGACAACCAGATCCCACCTCCAGGTTGTCCGGTGGACAACCAAGAAAAAAGACCTGGATTAAAGTAAATTATTATTTTTGCTCTCTATTTCAAAGAGGATGAGGAGGAGATCTAGGAATCAGCTCCTGAAACTGTCAACCTGGCTGACTGAGAACATTTTTAGTAAACTTTGTATACAGAACAATATAGCATTCTTATTAAATTACATTTTTATTGAGATTTTTTTTTGGACAACCAAAATGTTTTGCGGACAACCGGATTTTGTCAACAGGTTGTTCGCTGGACAACCTGAAAAAAAATCCTTATGTCTACCCCTGCTATATATTTTTAATTAGATGCATGTATCTATAGTCCACTTAACTTCCTGTCAGGGCCAAGCCCCCACCCTGTGAGTGTCATGGTTGCTGGCATGTGCGTGATGGTTGGCCTGAAGGGTCAGGCCCTGGTCATTGTGCTCTGATCATGGCTGAGCGACACCACCGCCTGCCTTCTGTTCACCCCAGGGACCCCTGCCTGACTGACAGCCCCTTCTGCACCCAACACCCGCATCCTTTATTGGTGTCCATAGAAGGGTGTTAGTGCAGCAGCATATCCCACTTGTACTTCTTGCTGCATTGCTCTGAAACCCCATTTTTTGGGTGTAGCAGAAGTTCTCACGAGCTGTTTCTGTGACACCAGTGTCATAAGATGTCACCAACACGGGTGTTTCTATTTAGCTGAAAAGGGGAAGTTTGTTGTGGTCACATTGTTTTGTTAGTCTCCCACAGCCAGTGACTTGCAAATAAGTACTGGGCAGTTAGCTGTAAAGAATAAAACTAATATGGTGCAAGTTTGTTAATCTAAAACTCATGTTGGTATTTTAATATGTATATTTTAACTCCCACTCTCTATTTCCTTGATACTCATATCTGTTAACAACATGCTTTCTTAATTTTTGACCAGTTTTATCAATGACTTATACTTGCACTACCACAGCATAACTGTTCAAAATGTTTTTGAAATAGTAATAGTTAACTCAAAAAAGTAAAAGTGTTTCAATTGTGTCCATATTTTCCTGTTTGACCGGGTTTGCTTAAACTTTAGACAGACTGGTGTACACAGATCACAATGTGTACACAGTATATTTTAATTAGTAGCTTAAAATCACAAACCTTTCATTCATCTGAAGCAACAATAATAGCAGAACTTCTGAGTGTGATGTTGAACTTAAAAAAAATGTTTGCAGATATCCACTTTGCTAAAAGCTGCTGTTTGTTGCTAAGAAGAGCTTCAGATGATGCTTAGTTTGTTCATTATTAAGGGTGACCTTTTTTTAAATAAAAAAAAGATTTTTGTCTTGTTTCACTTGTTGCAAAGAATGTTCATATTATTAAGAGTTGCTTTACAGTTTTAATAGTTTTACATGCAGTTGTTGGGAAAGTTACATAAAGCTGGCTATTTATGAGACCTGTACCATTGACAACATTTTTGTGAATTAAGTTTTTTTTATTATTTTGGTAGTGAATTTGTAAGTAGTACAGATTAATATTTTTTTCTGTTTTTTGAAACACAAAACAAGAAGTCTTGTCACAAATACCAGTTTTCTCCAATCAACAGGCTACATTGACGTTGTCTAGTAAACATCACCTAGGTTCAATCGTTTAATGCAATTAAAGTAAAAGATTATGGCAATGATTTTTGAGATCATGTTGCATAATGGGCCTTGATTAAAAATTAGGAATGTCTCAGTGCAGCTTCAAACATGGGATCATCAGGGTCTCAATCAAGGCCTTTTTGATTGGTTGGTAAGAGGGTCATTAAGTACTTCCTAACTTAAAATTTGTAATTTTATGTCAGCTGTAAGGTTATAGCACGTGGCTAATTAGCAAAAATTTTCTTCACATGAACAAAAAATGAAAAGCTCATCAGTGTCCCTGTAGGATGAAGGTAACAGACACTTTATGTTATGAATGAGCTGGATTGATTTGAACCCCAAGATGCAAGACTGAGTGAGGTGGCAAAAAAAGGACTTTAATAACAAAATCAAAGCGCTGGCGTGGCAGCAAACAATACAAGAACGCTTGGACTTGGCAAGAGTCACATAAACAGAAAACAAAGATCTGACACAGACTGAAGACAGAGAACTGAATATAAAGGAGAGACTAATGAACACAAACAAGAAACACCTGGGGGAGAAACATGAGGTTCAGGTGTGAGTGGGCGGGGCTGGAGCAAAGGCAGACAGGAGGAGGAAAACAGATGACAAGACAGAAAACTAAAATAAAACATTAACACAGACACAGACCATAACACTTTAGCATGCTCTTATAAAGTAGGTATGCTAACTCTTCTTGCTGCGTTCAGTTCTTACATACGACACAATGCTGAGTTTAATATTACTACAAAACAATTCACATTTTGTATTAAGTGCTTTTTATTTTAATAAGTGTGCAGCATTTTAACAGTAAGCATTAGGAAAATTGCAATACTCGTTCAATATCTAAAGAGTAAAATGAGTTTTTAGTTAAAACGTTTTCTCCAGGTGCCCTGACAGATCACAAATTGTCTTTAGTGAAAATGTTTTGTTATTAAAATGATTTGCTTATTTAATTATTGTTTAAAGAGTTTCATTTTTTTTACTTGCTCATCAATCCTTTGAGAAAACTTCCTGTCAACTTTCACAAGGTGCCAAGTGCTTTCACGTGAAGAAAGCGCTTCAGATTTAATGCTTGCTGGCTTTTAGAGTAATTACTAACTGAGACCCAGGATATTGAAGTTTGGCAAAAGCGTGGAAGGCAGGAGACCAAAGGTCAGAGTTATTGAGCAGGCTAAAAGAAGAGGTATAAAGAGGAAAACTGCAACTGTTCAGCTCCAGTTTATTTATTGTATTCATTGTGTTTATTGTTCATGACATCACTCTCTCTTAGCCACCACCAACAGTTTTTGATGACTTCCTCACAACCACCTGACACACTCAGCATTCATACTGGTTAAACGGACCAATAAGAACAGTGTGTCTCAGATTTCCGGTTGTCAATTTGTGGTTGACTTATTGTGTGTTAGGGTTGGGAAAAATCTTATCATGTGCAATTAATCGTCAGAAAAACATTAATCAATTATTGTTTGGCACTTGATGATTAATACGATTAATGCTGCCAGACGGACTCCTGGAGATTTCCCCGGTCAGTCAGGTCAATGCTCCTCTCTGCTTCAAATATGACAAAACATTTTTTTTAAAGTTCTGTTATTTTTTTTATCATAAATCCAGTTTTACTTAGTCTATCACAATTTAAAAATTGATGTATAGCCTGAAGTCTGTACTTTTGTCACAATATGGACAAGATTTTTATGGAGAGCAAATCTTTCCCACTAGAATTATTTAAATTGGTCATGTGACTAGGGCATGTTGGCATCCAGGGACACAAGTAATTGTGATTTAAATTTTTTTTGCCAATATTTCCCAACCCTAGTGTGTGTGTGTGTTAGGCTCTTTTATTGTCCATGTCTTTGCCATATTAGCAGCCATTTGTGCAAAACACTCCTCAAAGCTTGACTTGACTTTTGTCGTTTCCGATGGCTCAGTACACTGTTACTCAATTGAGAAACAAAAATCATTAATTTTGCTATGCGATATATAATTACTGAAATAATATGCTTATATATTTGACTTTATACTGTATGGCAATTTGTTTATTGTGCAACTACTACTGACAGAATTGTATAGTTTTCTGAAAGTTAGTTGCTAACTATATAAGGCATATATACATTTTTAAAAAGCATAGTTGAATTAAATAATGAGCAGAACTAGACAGTTTTTAGCTTGAATGACATGTTTGTTGGCTGACTGAACTGTCTCAGATTTATCCAGAAAGTTTGTCATAGGTACAATGAAACAAGCTTTTCCCCTGAAGGGTAACACACCCAACATCTTGTTTTTAATATGTTAATAACTCAGAAGCGACATATCACAAACAGTGCCTCTTTCCAGCCCCTGTTTGGCAAACAATGACTTAAATTAAATTGTTGTTTTTTTTATTATTTAAACACACCATCAGGGATTAAAAATATTATTCCCTGAACACACAAGAATCATCTGCAAACTTAAACAAACAAATAGAAAGTTGTAATTTTTGTTTATTTTTATTATGACACCTTCTACATTTGTAGTACTGTCAGCGGGTAAATAATATCATGTACAGTAAAAGGTTGTTTTACAAGGTTTACCTTGTTATTGAAAGAAAATAAGGTGATGTGAGTCAGAGGCCCTGTCATGTGCTTTCTTGTTTAAAAGAACCTGATTCAGCTGGAATGTTGAAAATCAGAACTTGACCAGATGGTCAGTCACCCTCTAGCTTGATTAAACATACACTGACAACTTCAGAGAGCTATAAGCCTGCTATATATCTATATATATATATTCATAGAATTTATATTTATAGCAGGCTTATAGCTCTCTATATATACTAATGTACATGTCAACATAAAAATACACTTTAGGCTTAATGTAAGGTTTATGTAATATACCTTACTGATGCATCCACATAATGGAAGTAAAAAAACATATTGGCTAAAATAATATTTTAAAAAAATCTGGATATTTGAACAAAAATTTAAACACATTTAAAAAAAATAAATGAAAATAAAAAAGTAAACTTCAACACCAAAGTCCACATTTGAACAGTATGTTTATGTTCTGATCCATATATTCTCAGAAATGTTAGCCAGGACTGCTGTGTAAAGATCCTGTGAAGGAATAGTAAATGTTTGTTGTGTTGTTTGTAACCTAAACAGGATTTATTTTTCATCAACCACCCCTTTTCTCAACCTCCCTTCTTTACAGTGACAGTTATGCACGTGTGAGAGCAGTGGTCATGACCCGGGATGACTCCAGCGGTGGGTGGCTACCCTTGGCAGGTGGAGGCTTTAGCTGTGTCACTGTCTACAAGGTCAGCCGGTCAGAGGACAGCAGCAGCATCCACAGTGGAGGAAGTGGCAGCAACCTCAGCCCTGGTAGCCCGAGTCCCAGCCCCAGTCCTTGTCCCAGTCCCACCACTGTGGAGTTCCACATCAAGGGTGAAAGGCTCAAAGACAAAATGGTAAGAGAACCTCAAACCCCTAAACTGTACAGAACCCGTCATACACTACATCTGTCATTTTAATGACACACATGTAGCATGGTGGTTAATGTGTTTACTCTCTGTTTAGACATCTTCTATGCACATTCATTTGCACAAAGAGGAAATGGTTTGCTCTCAAATTGTGGTCCACAAATGTGTCCTCCTTTTCCCCCGAACGGGTCTGGTGGATCCTTCTCAACCTACTATATCCCTAGATGCAATGCGGGTCGGTCGACCAATTTTTATTTATTTTTTTGCTTGCAATGGCGGATGAAGCAAGAGAAATGAATACGGTTTTAAATTGAAATCTGGAGGCATAAAGATTGAAAGTTTTAAAGCTGTAGTGTTGTTAGGCTTTTTGTCATTCACATGTGTTTAATGTTATTCTTGTCACAAATCAAATAAGCTTGTATGGCAAAGTAAAAGAGCTCACACGACGGGTCTCTTAGTTCTTCAAGTATTATCTCTAAGCTAATTTGGTCATTTATAATGTTAATAATAATAATGTATTAATAATTTGCTACTTTCGATCTGTTTATGCTTCTGTTTAGCATCGTCGTGGTTGCTAGGCGACAGGACATACGCCAGGGTAAGAGCAGGAATAAAGCTGAAGGCTAGACCATCCTAATTCACAGCCACTTTCTTCTGGTCTTCACAGTTTACAAAGGACTGGGTAGGCCAGGTTCTTCGGCGACTGCAGCCCCTGAATTTGGACACAGCCACAATGAGTCCCACTTTCCCAGACTCCCCTCTGTTTCTTGTTTTACTCACACTTGCTGACACATACAGGAAGTGATTTTTTTTCTTCTTTATGCTTCATTCATAACTCAGGTATCTGAAAATAGGAGCAAACTGCGTGATGGTGTGATGCATGTTGACGTCATCGGGGAGAAGGGCAGATTACTTAAGAAGAGAATGTGGATGAGGAATACAAAGAGCATGGAAGGGATTTGAGGGATGAAATCTGGAAATAATACCTACAAACGACATGTTTATTTTGTCTGGTAACAATCAAAGTAACGATGATCTCGCAAAGAAATTTGTAAGCTTTATTACTCATGCGATTTTAAGTTAATGCTGTAAAGCCATGAACTTTTTGTCACACATTCACTATGTGTTTTGGATTCAAGACAGATTGAAAGGATTTGATTTGATAATCTTATGTCTGTGGTGAGGAGGGTGTAAATCTTTTTTACATGTGAAATGTTGCAAGCCAGAAGGCAAAGGAGGCCACCATGATGCACAGATTCTGGTGATTCCAGACAGTCTAACATTAGAGAATTGTTACAAAGGCGTCTGAGTCATGTTTTTATAATCGTCTTTGACGGAACTTATTTTATGTGTTTCGTGTCCACAATGCGTTTTTTTTGTTTGTTTTGTGCGTTGCTATTCAAGCGTGCGTGTGGCGCAGGGGGGAGTGGTGTGACGAGAATGTTGTTGTTCAGACATGGCAAAGACATGGTTCAGAGGCCTTGGCAACTGTTATGGGATGTGGTGAAACACCCCTATCACCGCCAGAGTCCCCAGCCACCACAACAAACACCCAGCCATATGTAGGTCTGTCAGAATGCCACCCAGTGCCAGGGTGTTGGCGTCAACCACAGAGCTACCGACTGTCTGAGGGCATCAGGAGAAGAAGCAAAGTGATGATTTCAAGGAAACAGCAACAACAAAGCCACATTAAAAATACCAATCTTCGTTTAAAACAACCAGAGGCAACTCTGTTGACACAATTTTTTTAAACGGTAACACCTGTATTTAGATCTAAGTGCTAGACATTTTTTTGTGGGGGAGAACAGGCCAGAGAATATTTTTTAATGTTTAAAAGTCTGTAAGCTTTGGCCTGTCAAACCCCTAGAATAGGAACATAGTGTACCATATTTCCCTACACTTTTTTTCTTTGTAAATGTTTTTCCAGTTGGAAATGGACAGAATTTGAAAAGGGAAGATAATTCTCTCATTGATGACAGCTAGCTGATCTAGACAGAAGAAAACAGAACAAAACTTCAAAAGCAAAAAGGCATGGTTTTCTAAGTCAGAAATCATGTGATTGATGCATATATGAGCAAAATTCAGGAAAGGGTACTTTGTATTCAAAGAGCAGGAAATGGAGGTGGAGCCAATAAGATGAGAGACAGAAGAAAAGAGGTGGAGGGGTTTGGTCTATAAGCGCAGTGATGCGGCGCAGAGTGTGCTGGTGATGACTCAGCTGGCTCTTCATATAGCCACCAATCACTCTCCTACTTTCTCCCCTCCTTCTAGTCTCTCTTTCTCTCACTGGATTTTTGGTCAATGATAAGTTACCATACCAGCTCTTGGATTATGACAAATCTCGGGCTAATCTCCCTGCCTCTCCACCTCCCTTTCTTTCATTAGTAGTTGTCGAGTCAATCTGGTTGATACATCTGTGAATGTGTTGTTGCCAAGGCTCATTCTGAATGGCTTTACCTTGCAGCACAGGTCTATTTGTTACAGTGGATTTCTACAGTTAACCTTGTGTGTTTTAGAAATGTCCTTAAGTACCATTTCTGTAAGAGAAGTCATCTTATACACAGTGCAGTATAGAGAATTTATTTATTTATTTTTTTTGCACAATGCTCTCACACAATATGTTCTTATTTCTCTCTACATGTCTCACATTCAGATGTCTTTTGTCTTTCTCCTTTAACATTTCCTCCCCATGTTCTTTTTCTTTTTTTTTTTTTTTGGAAAGGTGGCTCCTCCTCCTCCTTTCTTTTCTTCGAGCACATTGTGGAATGCGGTGTTAAGTGTCATCCTGCCATGCAACTGTGATACTTCTTCCTCTGTCAAGCCTTGCTGCACGCTCACCTTACCTGCTCTGGCTCCATTCAGTCTCGCCTCCACAGCCACCCCCAGAGGCACTATGGACCCCTCCCTCCTGCCTTGTCTTTGTCACCCCATCCTCTCACATCCATTCCTCTCGTTTTGCCTTCCTTTATGCTCCAGCTTTGGGTAAACACACAAGCGTAACCCTTGCCCCTTTGTTTCTTCCTTAAGGCAGGTATGCAGTAGTAACATGGGGGACGGATGTTGTAAGTTATGGTTCATTTAGATTCAGACTTCAAAGCAGCTTACTAAAGCATATTGACACCTCTGTGGTAGAGCCTGCATTCAACACATATTAGCTATTGTTTGGAGTAAAGATGCAATTTAAGATGGCTACAGCAGTCAAAACACAAAAATTACTATAAGTCAGCCAGTTTGGCAGATATTGAGATAAAATAATGAGTCATCTCATGTCACATTAAGCAAAAGTGTTGCTAAAAAACTTTGCATTAACTATTTGCGTCAACCCTGTTAGTGAAATATCTCACCTCTATTAGCGCTGCACAATATATCACATAAACTTCAATAAATGGTTGGCTCAAATGTTTGCATTTATGTTTTTGTCAGCATCGGTTGAATAAACAAAATGGACCTGAGATACCACATCAAATCATAACCACTTGTGAGTGGAGAAAATGTTGGGCCACTGCAATAAGAGAATTTGCTGTTGGACGTCAACACTGCATACAACACTGTTCATTTATCACAAGTCATATCATCATAGCAATATTAAGCACTGTTATTGCACATCGCAGGTTTTCCTGATATTATGCATGATGTCATATAAAAGGTTCTACCAAAACACCATCCCTTCTCATTATAAAACGTTCTTAGTTCAAAACTCTGACATAACAGGAAGTGGATGATACGCATTCCTTCAAGGAACACTGGGGCTTGAATTTGTGGCTGTGATTCTTCAATATGAGTCTTGAAATGTGAAGATGAATAGTAAAGCACTTGATCAATGAATATTTTTTTTTAATCACACCAGCCCCTGTGCTTACGCAGTCTCTCACATCAGATCACCGTGAGCACACTCTCACGTTCACACCCTGTTAGGCCACCTCTCGTGCATGTCAGAGAAAATCTCACCAACTGTAATGGCCGTGTCTCATTTTATTTAATCTGCCCAGAGGAAGGCCAGGAGGCGGCCCAGTAGCCCTGAGTAATAAAAGGTTTTCGAAGCGCAGTCTGTCTTCTTCTTGCTCCTGGGCTTCCTGGCTTCAAAAACGTCCCTACACACCAGCAACCTCTTGCCACCACTGCTCTTCAATGCTTCATATTGAGAACCCCACCATTAAGATTGTTACACAAGTTACTCTGAAAGTGATGGGAAATTATCAGATGTATGGCGGGCATTTTTCTTTATTGAAATCCTGGACTTGCATATGTAATCCCTGATTTTGCCATATTACATTGGAGCAGATATGACACATTAAAACAGATCAGGACATTGGCTGAAGAAGCAAATGCAGGTTTAAATTTAATCCTCAAACCATTAAGCTATAGAGTTTAGCATTTCTAATCTGACATCATGTTGTTGACTCCTAAACTGTGTGTGTTCTCAGGTGGTGCTGGAGTGTGTTCTGTCGAGGGACCTCGTGTACAATAAGGTCAATCCCATCTTCCACCACTGGAGAATAAATGACAAGAAGTTTGGCCTGACGTTCCAGAGCCCTGCTGACGCTCGAGCCTTTGACAGGGGCATCCGCCGGGCCATCGAGGACATTAAACAAGGTGCGGGCGTGTTGCTATGGTGTCTGCATGTGTTTTTGTTTTGCAGGTCAAACCAGATAAGTCAGTTGTAAGTCTGCAAAATGTACTTTAGGTTAGAAATACTATATGTAAAATGAGTTGTTCCAGGGTTTCCCCTAGAAATTTTTTAAGCCGTGGTGATTGCCTCTCATGCGGGGGGGGGGGGTAATAAGTTGGCAAAATCTCAATATAAGATGTATTTTAATAGTAGCTATATTGTTCTGTATAAAAAGTTTACTAAATGTTCTTAGTCAGC
>JAUBOC010000002.1:8083855-8095686 GCA_032275365.1 Anablepsoides cearensis
ACAGGCCTCTCTCATCTTTTTAAGTGGGAGAACTTGCACAATTGGTGACTGACTAAATATTTATTTTCCCCACTGTAACTAGAAAATATTTCACCCAACACACCAAAAAGCTTTACTATCCCAAGTCTTTAATCTTAAAAGCATGCTGTGGTGTACTGAGGAAGACTTGTGACATTTTTTCATTTTTGAAAAGTGTTATCTCATCTCCAAATTCCAATTATTCCCTTAAAGTATCATGCAGGCAAAAATAATAAATAACATACATTTTTAACTTCTTGTAGTCTTTGTTTATTTTTGGAATAACAGTGGAATGACAGTGACTATTAAAACTTGTATGTTAAAATTTCTTTGTATCTTTTTGGAAGCAAAACAATTAGAATTCGTACCAATGGATTGGATTTAGATAAAAAAAAAAAATGTCTAATTACTAAAAAAAACCTGAACAAACTTGGATCTTAAACATTTTGTTTAAGCAATGGTAACTCCAGAAAGTGTATTAGTGGTGGCATCAGGTGATAGGACACTGAAGGCGGTGGCTGACAGATTTGCTCACCCCTTATCAGAAGGAAGAGAGGTACGAGAGAGAATTGGAAAACGAGGAAAGGACAGGGTGAGAAGGGACTTCTGGGAGCCCTCAGAAGGCAAGGGGATACACTCCTCTCTGAAGAGAGAGGAGGAGAAGAGAACAGACATGAGGCTAAAACAATAAGATGACATGCAGAAGACAACAAGGGATAAAGTAGGCTGGGCACATTAGCAAAAACTTACAGGCTACTCTTGTTAATCTTATAAAACTTGAGTCTGGCCAGGCACAGCCGGCACACATATTTAGACGTTTCCATGTCTTCCTACACACAAGAAAACAAAGATTTTAAATGGTGAGACACCAGCACATAATTTAGTTATTTTGAAACAGAAGCATTCCTGTATATCCTTAAAAATCTGACATTCTTTTACAATGGTATGCTACTTAATGACAAAAACACATCTAAATAACTTCCATTCACAAAGGGTCATTCAGACAAGCTGGTGGTAAAATTTATGACGAGTGCAAAATGACATGTTAGCTAAAATTAAATTAAAAAAACAAAAATGTTGACAATGATAAGTTAAGAAGAGACAGGCTTACGGTCTGGAACTGAACACTCTCCTCTCTGTTGGCCAGCTCCAGGGCAAAGAAGGATCTATTGTGACTCATGTTGTTAATATCATGCCACCTACACAGTTGTTTAACACAGCAGCCAAAAGAAAGGAGGAAGAAAAAAAACACTGCATGTAAAATACATTAGAACCCTGATGTAATACTACATAAATAAAAATATACAGAAGTGGAAGCCCATATTCATCAAAAAAAAAAAGATTACTGACATATAAAACAACAAATATCTTCTCTTACTCATTCCCACAATTCCCTTCTGCTATCAACTTGACTTGTTTTGTGTTTAACCTCTTAGCAAACAATAAAAAAAATTATTAACAGCTGTTTCCCTCTGTACCACAAAACCTAATCTAGCCTAATAACCTTACTTACATTATTGCTACAAGTGAAAAAAGTATATTTGATGTAAAGGTTGTCACAATTGCTCTAAACTTACCTATACAATAAAGGTGGACGTCCATTCTTAAATTTAACGAAGATGCCATCAAGGCAGGATCCCAGGGTAACATCTGTGCCTGTACTGTCCTGATCTCACACAAAAATAAAAACATGAAATTTTTTATTCTGCTAACTAAATATCATTACTTTTTAGAGCTGTGAGGTACTACAAATGGATATTGTAGACATACCTTTGCTTGATAGTTTTCCTGGCCATAGCCTTCCATTTTCTCTACCTCCTGCATGTACAGCATTTCTGCCTCTGAGGCTGCCAAACCTCTGAAAAGGACAACATTGCAGAGGAAGCATGAAAACTGACTATCGAAATGGATGAAGCAGAATGACTTAATGGACAGAGTAATAGCTAATTCTTGGAAACAACGATGGATAAAATAGACTTCAATTGATTCTAATCTAAGTTGGTTTG
Source organism: Anablepsoides cearensis (assembly GCA_032275365.1). Lineage (NCBI taxonomy): Eukaryota > Metazoa > Chordata > Actinopteri > Cyprinodontiformes > Rivulidae > Anablepsoides > Anablepsoides cearensis. The sequence continues at coordinate 8,085,880 of JAUBOC010000002.1, forward strand.
TGCTTCTCTTCATATCCAACAAAGATTTGTGCATCCATCCTTTTAAAATATTTTGTATTACTTTTTACACTTTCAGGTCTAGTCTCAAATACAACACCTTGATTAAAATTTACCCTAATAAAAAGGAATTTTTTTTTCTGAATTGTAGCATCAGCATTATAATAGTTAAAATAACCCACAATAATAGCTTTTTATTGATAACATCGAACGTCGAACAAAGAAAAAAAATGCAAGTTGATTATATGAAAACTCACGGACCTGAACGACTGATAGCGAAGTGCCACTTTTTGTGTGGCCTCCTCCAGCACCTGTTCATCCTGAATCCAATCCTGTAAAGACAGAATAGATTTGAAACAATTACACAACCACAAAAAGTGTTAAATATTTTTTATGACTTGTAAAAAGCATGCAAAATAAAATACTTACAATAGGAAACAGTGCAAACTTCTGAAGAAAATCCTGGGAATCATATTGACTGAAGTCTCCAAAATCAGCTGTGGATAAAGAGAAAGCATGCTGCTAAAAACATGTTACAAGAAACAAACACAATATCAATATTTGCAGATAAATCTTTGCATCTACACATGTGGACAAAATTGTTGGTACCTTTCATTTAATGAAAGAAAACCCTACAAAGGTCACAGAAATAACTGGAATCTGGAGTCAGACATTGCTCTTCAATTGTGCTTTAACGAATAAAAAAAATAAAACTCATGAAACAGGCCTGGACAGAAATGCTGGTACTCATGAAAATAATGTGACCAAAGGGACATGGTAAATCAAGTTGTGTCCACTAATTAGCATTACAGGTGTCTACAATCTTGTAATCGGTCAGTTGGCCTGTATATAGGGTTACAGATATTCACTGTGCTGTTTGGTGACATGGTGTGTACCACACTTAACATGAACCAGAGGAAGCAAAGGAAAGATTTGTCTCAGGAGATTAGAAAGAAAATTATAAAGAAGCACGTTAAAGGTAAAGGTTATAAGACCATCTCCAAGCCGCCTGATGTTCCTGTGACTACAGTTGCACATATTATTCAGAAATTTAAGATCCATGGGACTGCAGCCAGCTTCCCTGGTTGTGGCTGCAGGAGGACACCATTGTTGAAAACAAATCATAAAAAAGCCAGACTGGAATTTGCCCAACTAAACTAAAATGTTTACAAGCCACAAAGCTTCAGGGAGAATGTCTTATGGACAGATGAGACAAAAGTGGAACCTTTTGGTAAGACTTATCAGCTCTATGTTGACAGAGGGAAAATGAAGCATTTCAAGAGAAGAACACTGTCCCTACTGTGAACATGGAGGAAGCTCTGTTTTGTTCTGGGGCTGCTTTGCTGCATCTGGCACAGGGTGTCTTGAATCTATGCAGGGTACAATGAAATCTCAAGACTATCAAGGAATTCTAGGCCTTCTAGAAGCCCTGACCTAAATCCTATTGAGCATCTTTGGAAGGAGCTGAATTATGCTTTCTGGAAAAGGCAGCCTTCAAACCTGAGACAACTGGGGCAGTTTGCTCACGAGAAGTGGGGCAAAATACCTGCTGAGAGGTGCAGAAGTCTTATTGACAGTTAAAGGAATCGTTTGATTGCAGTGATTGCCTCAAACGTTTGTGCAACAAAATATTAAGTTAAGGGTACCATCATTTATATCCAGGCCTGTTTCATGAGTTCTATTTTTTTATTGTGTTAAAGCATGGTTGAACAGAAATGTCTAACTTTCATTTTTAATGTTCATAGAATTGTATTTATTATTACTTTTGTCAGATTCTAGTCATTTCTGTGACCATTGTGGGTACTAAAAATGTTGTCCACGTGTGTATTACAAGTCAAGCAATTGTGGGACTGCAGTATATTTTTTGAGAAGCTACATTACATAAATACACGATGGTCTAATTTTAGAAAAAGAGCAATCTTTTTATTTTACTTCTGCCAGCACATTAGCCCAAAACTGTAACAGCTTCAGGTTGTCATTTGGAAACAGCCAAAGCTATACTTAGTATTCGCGGCATGAGTAGTGCTTAAAGGTTACAAATAGCCTTTACTCCAGGCAGCATACAGAACACAAATAAGTTACACAACAGCAAAGATCCCATATAAAAATAAATACATAATTATATATTGTATAAAACATGCAATTGATTCTTTGATTCTTTTTTTATTGTACAAACTGAATGGTAGTTAATCAAAATTGCAATACTAATTAATCTCATTTGTTCTGCTGTGCCAGTGGCTAGATCAGTAGGTTTTGATGCCTGATTTAACTGACTGCAGTATGTGTGTGTCTTTAAAAAAGCAACAGTTGGAGAACTCAACAAAGTTGTTCTTCATACAGTGTCAAACAGAAAAGGTAAGAGTTTTGAATGAGAAGAAGAAGAAGAAAAAAAAAATCCCTGCAAATCCCATGTCCAAAATAACCAGGTTGCACAAGCTAAGTGAGCTAACACAGACTTGATATATTACATAGGTTTTTACCTTGCACTGCAAAGCTAGCTAAGCGTATGGCTTGGTCCAGGGAGCACGAGATTCTGCCCTCCAGAACATCCTTCTTTAACTGTAAATAATACTGATATCTGTAAGAAAGAAATAATTTATTACAAACAGAGAATGGCAAAGCATGTTATATATTTAGATAAATAGCTGTAAAATTAACACAAACACTCCAACATATGTCTGTATTAAAATACAATAAATAAATAAAAAATCATGATGTATTTGCACAAAAGTTTGCATCACTTTTTGAAAACTGAAAAAGTACTTTTCAACAAATATTTTGTAGACAAATACTAAAGAGAGCTAGGAGTTTTGTCAAGTTCACCTTGTGATTTCTTGTTGCAACTGGGTGACACTGGGTATGTAAAACAAGACTCCAAAGTAAACGGTGGGTTCCACACCATACTTGTCCAGCTGTTTCTTCAGCGCCTTCTCCAAGTCCACCCATCTCTGCTGGTTCTGCTTATTGTAGTACCAAAGACTGAAATATGTGATCTGAAAAACAAAATGAAACAGGAACATCCAATTAGGCTCTAGATTCCCAGTCTGATAGTTAAAAGATTTGTCATTATTAAAATCTTTTACACCTGCAGTATACTTTTTTATACTGTTGTCCTGATGTTTAGCAAAATATTCAAGCTACTATTGACCATTCATATATAAAAGCAGAGTATAATCAAAAAGACAAACAGATTTAACTTTAGAGAGAAATTAGTGATTACATGTGCTCTTTCTTATTATAGGTCTGCAGTTCTTGTTGACAGGTTATAAACGAGGATTAAGTCTAAAAGTCGTATGTGAAGAAAAATGCAGTTAAAGTGTTCGGATTAAAACGTTTGCAAAAATTACATTTTGTCACAATATAACAAATAAATGTGTTATGAATATATCATTTCAATGAACTGTCTGAAATATAATCCTAGCATTAGCAACCAAAAACCTGATTTTCAGCAAAAACATCTTAAAATGTTGATTTTCTCCCTTTGAGCTATCAAAGTTTTTGTTTCTTTCCAGCTGGGAAATCTCAATATATTCAACACTATTTGGCATTTCTTTTTTAAAATATGTAAAAAGTCATCATTAAAATTACATAAAATTAGGATTTAGACCAAATATTTATGTATTATTGTAACCAACACGACAAATTAAATAATATCTCTGCGTCTACTAATGATATCAGGATGATTTAAGTATCAAAATTTTGCTTTTAAAGCCAGAAATCTGACAATACGATTAGGTCATTTTGACCAAATGTGACTTAATCCTCATTTTGATGTGATGGCTCACATATTTGCAGTTTAAAAAGGTGAGTCGGTGATTTGCAATTACTTGCAAAAAGTAAGAAAATATTGCCATTGCACCAATCAACAACCGTTTTAAAGGGCATTTTAATCACCTGAAAGTAATATATGCAAGAGACTACAAAAATGGTCTCCTAAAATCAACTGTGGGAAGGAAATCATGAAAAGTATTGTTTTAGTCCAGAATAAATGCATCTGTCAGCATGTGTAACTCTGCTGACATAACAAATAATCATTGTGCCAAAAGCTAAGCACTCCTAAGTCTTGTTAAATTATGTTGCAAAATAAGAGACAGTCATATAAGTATCTCTCTATAGTTAATAGACATAGGTAAATAGAAATACTAGAGCTTCTTAATTCTATGTGCTGTCCTGATCAGATTTTTTCCTTATGAGATATTCTTCAAAATATGTAGCTGAGATTATTTTCAGGTCACAGGCAAGCGTAGGTCAAATGACACAAAAAGACACAAACTAGACCCCTAAGATCAGCCTGCAAAATACCCAAAACCAGACATGAAATTTTGTTGTACAGTTATGAACCAAAGCTACTTTTCTTGACTAATATTACTTAGGTTTTCTTAGTGGCAACATTCTTTAAATTAACCTTCATTAAAAAAATAAATAAATACATGTGCACTATAAAAACCAACAGATTCCTAATGTTGAAATAAGGGCAACTATTATGAAAGATGGTATAAGCAAACAAGACAAAGTGCTTGTTTTTGTCAATGCTGTTCGACTTCATTTTAAGAAGGAATGTGACCAGAAGACAAACCTAACCAAATACTTGACTGCTGAGATAGCAAGTCTTAAGAGAATCTATAAGAGAGAACAATCAGCACTTGTATTGAATGAAACTCATACATACCTCTCTTAACTCTAGTCTCTGGGCTACTGCTTCCAAACATTCCTGCCCAGTGCTTTCCACAGACAGAGTAAACTCAACAAAGTCTCCATTGAGAAGCTGAATCCGAGTGACAAGACAGCTCTTGCTTGAAACTGTATACCTTCGAGTCCTTTTGAGTTTAAAGCCAAATGGCAAGGGCATGTTTCACACTTCTTGCAGAGGAAATGGTCACCACCTCTTCCAGTGTCTCTTCTAGTGTTCTCCTTGGTGTCCGTCCCAGAAACTGCGCGGATCATTCAAGTCATGAGGTCCATCAACAACAAAAAATGACCTAAAGCATGAAAAGAAGAAAAAAAATCAAAAAAAGACATCATAACAATACTACACATGAGCATGACACACTGAAACATGATTTACGTTTGGTCCTACTCATCACTAAAAATGTTACAACGCTTCTACATTTGGCATCAGATTGACACACACAGACAGACACACCTGGTGTGTCACAGAGGCCAAAAGGGACAAACGCATGGTTTCACCTTAAGTCATCATCTTTTATACTTATCTCTGGGTTTGAATTGACTTTTGTAATTTGAACTAACGCTTTGAAAGATTTAGGAAAATGTATTAGCAGTTCACAAATACAAAACAAAGAAAAAACTGCTTGATCTCTGTTACCAAGATTGTGTTGGTCTATTTCCCCAGCTTGTGGTCAGAAAAATCCCCTACCGAGGAATAGTCTGGGCCATACAGCCAGAGCAACTCGGCTCGAGAGACAACAAACAACTGCAAAATCTTTACTTTTATCCGTGAAACCATACTTCAAATTCCACATATTAGTATCGTATTATTTTCACTTTACAAATGTTTCCCCAGAACGGTTGCATTTATTTAGAAGAGTGTCAGCCAGCGTTACACTTTACTTAGAAACTAAACTATTTAAAACAGGCTAAGTGCTAGGCAGCTAACTTGTGCTCCAGAAAATAGACGACACCCTCCAGAGGCTGACGTCGCCGGTAAATATTTTGGGAGAAAAAAAAGCGTTACCGTTAGCCAAGAGATGTAATTTAGTAGTCCAGCCACTGTTAGGTCCGTGACTATTCCGTCATTAGGATAAATGAACACAAAGCTTTTTAGATAATAATTACAAGTCGATGGAGCTTCTTTGACTGCAGTTTGTCTCTAGATCAAAACTAACGAAGTGACTCCATGTCTCTGTTGGTCCAGTTCACTCGAGTTCCAAGCGTGTTTCGCTTCCTGGGATTGGAAGAGCAACAAGTGTATTTTGTCTCCATCCGCGACTCTATATTTATAGTTTCTGTTTCGGCACTTGGTTAACTCCCAAAATAAAGTCGAAAAAAAAAATCCGAAACTCTACTTTATGAAAGAGGACAGCATATACTTGTCGGTATCGTTTAAAATACAACGATTTAAATAGATCATAGTGCCCCTCTGGCGGAGGAATACATTGGTGTTTTCGGTGCCATGACATCAGACAGCTGGAATGCTGAGCGGTGAAAATGCCAGAAATGAGACAGCTGTCACGAACTGCTGGCTGCAGACATGTTTGTTTACCTTTTACATCGACTTACAGCTCATTGGACAACTATAATCACGCACAAACGATACTGGGCAATATATATATTTTTTTTGTTGTTGTTTGCAGCTTTACCCAAGACGTGATCCTGAAAAGTATGTTAGTTACTGCTAAATTGAATTACCAGTTTGTAGTTTCACCGAAGAAATACATTTGTGCACCAAGGACAAGAATAAACAGTTTATTGCAATTGAAAGACACTCTCTGATGAAAGACAGTTTGGTCACTACATGTCAGAAGTGAAACACCTGAGGAGATACTGTATTTTCTTTATTAAACAGTTCTTTTATATCTGAAAACTTTAGATACATAATGCTTATGACTATAGAGTCATTAATTCTACAAAACTAAATTTACTAAACCTAGAAATTATAGAAATAAAACTGCAATGCACAATAGACATTTTCATTAGATTTGGGGGAAATAAATAAAAGAAACAAAATAACAACAACTAAATAGCTATTCAGTGAGTTTCAAAATATAGTAAACCAGTGGTGAATGCTTTATAATACCTATAGTGTACTTTCATGTACTTAAAATATTCCACTCCACTTCAGAACACTTTTTGATAACCAAACATAAGAACAAATTTAAACCCTGAGTACAAAAACAATCAGAAATCATCCTCACTGATGGAAGTAACACTATTCGTGTCTGCTCCATTTGCAGGTTCATGTGAGTGTGTGCTTCTGGATACATGCAACATCTCTGACAGACGATTTCCCAGATTCTCAAGCTCTTTGACTTCTCTGTCAAACTTTATGTCACCTTGCTTAAGATCGCTGTTTGTAATGGAGTGCTCACAGTTTTCATCAACCTTTGTTGCAGCTGGGTCTATCTGATGGAAGCCCTCTTGACTGTCACCTGGATTATTTGAAATTTCATCACTGCGTAAAGCTGAGTCGAAGCCCTTTTTGTCATCTTCATTCTTTATCTCATCTCCATCTGCTTTGGTTGAAGGTGTATTTCTAACAGAGGAAGGATCCAGTAAAGGATCATCATAACGTGACAAATCCCAGCTGTTGATCAGTGAATCGTGAGTTAAAGGGTCAGTGTGTTCTTTAGTCTTCACGTCTCTCCACCCAGATTCCAGATGTGAAAATAGTGTATCAAGTGAATCCGTTTCTGTTTTAGAGGAGGACATGTTGGTTGGCTCTTCCAGTTCTTTGCGCAGCTCTTCCAGAAGGTGGCACATTTTATCCTAAAAACAGGCATGAGAAATTCCTCAAATAAGCCTTGCTGAACACAGGGTTCCTACACATAAATATACTTTTTCAGTTTTAAATGTTCAGATTGGTTTTATTTTTATATCAAAACATTTGCAAATTTTCTAGAAATGGCCAGGTTTGAGCAGTAGTGCTGTTTTGTAACCAATGGGTTTAAGTAAAATATTTAGATGTGGTTAAAAAATAATCCTGAGACAATTTTTTAAATCACATTTATAATGCATCTTGTGAGGATAAATAACTATGTACTACCACAAGAGGGGTATTTTTGGAACACCATTCTGTTTCATGTAAAATAAAAGCAAAAAATAATGTGATTTTTTTTTTTGCAAAGACAAAATTTATATTTTTTACAGAACATGCAAAGTCATATTACCCCAATAGTAAATAGGGTATCAATTAAATAGTATAATTAGGATGCCCAAATCAAAATCAATTTGTAAAAAAGAACCAAGGACAATGTTGTGACTATAATAAAAAAAGCACTAAAGGAACAACTAATATATGTTTACTATTGTTTGTCCCAGCCTTTAAAATACAAATTCCAGACTTTCCCATATTTTTCAAGAATGTGTTAACATATTTGATATTAGTTATGAAATTCTACACTTACCTCTTCAAGGTGATGCAGATTCATGTCAATATGCCGTTTCATCACCCGCTCTATCGTGCTTTTAAATAAAACAGAAAACTAAGCTTGAGTAACTTCTCAAAACTTCCGAAGGTTCTTCAGTCTACCGAGGTTAGTGATATTTAATATTAAATTGTGAAGCACTAATTATAAATTTCAAGTGGTTCAAAGAAGAAAAACCTGTTAGAGATGTGCACTCTGGACAAGATGTCTTCTGTGACAGTAGCAATAAATTCAAGGTACATCAATTCTTCTTCCCTGTTAAAAAAAGACATTTAAAGTAAAATACACTGTTAAGAGGAGGAAATTGTTCTTAAGATCGAATCTGTACAAAGTGGCAAACAATTTTAAGACGTCAAAGAGAACTTACTCTGCAGATACGCAGCTATTTTTCTGAGATTTCATGCCTTCTGGTGAAAACCTAAAATTTAAAACACAATTTTTTTAAGGAATTTTGTTCTCGACGGCACTGAGAACATAATTCCTGGTTCTTGTATCATTGCATTAATTCACCTGGATGTGGAGCCCAAAAGAGAACGGTCTCTCTTGGTTTTACAATCCTTTTGGCCTGATGAATGCATGTGGTTGATCTCCTCTTCCAACAACTCGTGGTCTGCAGAATATTCCTGTTTAACAAGAGCGACAAGAAAATAAGGAGCAGCATTTAATCATAACTACATTTTTATCAAGTTATTTAAATTTTAGATTCCACTTAAACAGCTTTATTGACACAAAACATATCTGTGTTCCTGAAGTTTCTTTATTTGAAAAATTTGGCCATGAAAAATGGTATTAGACTTCAGTTGTCTTTGATGTATTGCTTTTATTATCATTCCTCCTTCAGCTATATAAATATGCTAATATGGCTCTGCCCACATTTCAGTCTTGCATCACGTCCTCAAACTCCTTTTCAACTGTCTTAAACTAAATAATAATAATAATAATAAAGATAATGCATTAGTCTTATATAGTGCTTTTGGAAACACTCAAAGACACTTTACAATTTCCATGCATTATTCATTCATGCACACATTCTCACACTGATTGTGGTAAACTACACTGAAGCCACAGCTGCCCTGGGGCAGACAGACTGAAGCGGGACTGACGTGCATCGGCGCCACCGGTCCCTCTGACCACCATCAGCAGGCTAGGCGGGTGAAGTGCCTTGCCCAAGGACACAACAACTGAGATGGATGGAACCAGGAATCGAACAGGCAACCCACCAGTTGCAGGACGACTACCCCTAACCACTCATCCACAGTGCAATTCTTCTAGGTTGCAATTTTGTATTCTGTAAACAACAAACAGCACCAAAATAATCACCATAGCAGCTAACTTTCACCAACTAAGAACAAAGTTCTGACTTTTTTTCCCCCACATACAAGAACATTTGATTTATTTATGCAGGGCAGTGGCAGAACTGCCTGGGGTTTCACTTTGTTGAAACTCAAAGCAGAAATCCTCAGCTGAAGTGTTCCTAGCTGAGTAAGATGTTATGAAATCCAACTTGTGGGCATTTTGATATTGCTAAAAACTTGATAGGAAGCAAATAAAAAAGGTACAGTGGGGAGAACAAGTATTTGATACACAGTTGATTTTTCAGGTTTTCCCACTTGCAAAGCATGTAGAAGAATTTTTATCATAGGTACTCTTCAACTGTGAGTGATGGAATCTAAAACAAAAATCCAGAAAAATACAATGTATGATT
>JAUBOC010000002.1:8107433-8117561 GCA_032275365.1 Anablepsoides cearensis
TGTGTGTGTGTGTGTGTGTGTGTGTGTGTGTGTGTGTGTGTGTGTGTGTGTGTGTGTGTGTGTGTGTGTGTGAAGGCTAGCGCTCTGAAAGGCTTATGCAATCGATACATTAAAATGAATCGAAGTTTGTGTGCCTTCTGGATGCAGCAGCTTGCTACGTGTTTGACCTACTGCAACACACATGCATTCATAAAAAACAAACCCTTTGGACGTGTACTGAATAATGCTCGCATCCCTCATCTAGAGCATTTTTTTCAGCACTAGAACTTAATTTAAACATATTTTAGAAGTTCGACGCTTGTTGTAAACATCAGCGCAGTTATCACGCATCAATAAACAAGCGGAGCCAATTCTGTTTTTTCTGATACCTCCATTTTTTCAGTGGACATATTCCGATCAGAACAGAAAAGTTATAGAAATGAAGCTTTCGTCTGAAATGTATTTACATTGTAAAGATGACATCGTTTTCAGGTGACAGGTTATTTTGCTACACAGCTGTAGCTTTGGAAACATGCATTTGCTCTAATAGCTTTGCATTTTAGCTCTGCAAAAAGCCATTTATAGGCTCAGCTTCCTCCAGGAGAAAGCTTTTTAAACCTTCATACTGAAGAGTAATACGTTTTCAATAGCTGTAATGCTCTTATGTATTTGTCCGACTGGTGTAATTAGATGCAAAATGTAAACCATAAGAAATGGTAGAGGGGAGCCCATTATTATTTTTGTTAAATCCATATGTGGCATTCATCTGGATTTTTTTTATTATGCATTTTATTACACTTGATTTATTTTACATTTTTTATCTTAACTGAATGTCTGCCTAAAAATCCAACTTTCAGATGCACATACATTAACTTGTCATTTTCCCGTCTCTTTGATACCCAGTGGCGGTTCAGACCCACTTGGTCACTCCCAAGAAGATGAAGCCTGGCATGGTGCAGTCGAGCCTGGTCCACGCAAGTGTGGCCACCATGCAGAACCCCATGGGCTACGACCCGAGGGCCAATGGCCACTGCGCACTTCCACGCCTCTCCATCTCCTCCCGCTCCGCCAGCATGGTGGCTAGTTTGGACGCCAACAACGACGGCGCTATCGCGGCACTCCAATCGGTGATGAAGTGGAAGACGGTGCTGGCCGTGTTCATTGTGGTCGTCTTGTACCTGGTCGGTGGAGCTCTGGCCTTCAAGGCTCTTGAACAGCCATTTGAGAGTGACCAAAAGACCAGCATCACCCACGAGAAGGCGTCTTTCCTGCAGAGACACCCGTGTGTCACTCCCGACGAGCTGGATGACATCATCAAGGTGAGTCTGTGGCCGAAGAGATGAGATTTGTAAACTTTTTAAAACTGAAAGTAGCTGAAGAAAGTAAAAGAACTAAAAGTATTTTAGCCACAGTTTTGCAGATGATTTTGTTTTTAAAGTTGTATTTGTGATTTTAGCAGCAAATTCCATCAACTTGATGATCTTGGAAGTTGTTTTTGTGTGCAGATCTTCTACGACATAAAGCATTTAATGTCAAGGTTTAGCTTGTAGATAATATACAGTATATCCTAAACATAAAGCAACCTTAATGTGTGTATGTGTGTGTGCGCACGTGTATAACAAAATTCAATGAGTTTCCTCTTAGTTTAGCAAGCTTGGAGGCTATTTTGCAGTAACTAGTTCAGAGTTCATTACATGTTTGAAACATTAATTATGAGACAAAAGTGTTGAAAAATCCTTAACAGTTTTTTTTCTTTTTAATTTTATTAATTTGGATTAAAAAAAGGTCAGTTCCACAAAAGTTGAAATGCTTTTCTGAACAGGATAAAGTTATCATTCAGTGTATGTGTTTTAGCTCAATATCTGTAAACTAGCCAAAAGTTGGAGACATTTTTAGGTTTGCTTAGGTTGATAAGCTTTGTCAGCCATCTTGAAGTGAGTTAATGCCAAAATTTAACAAGTTATAGATGATTAGTTGATATATTCAAATATTAGTTTCTGAGAGTTTCATTAAAATCTGTCTACTGCAAATGGGTCAAACTCAAGGCCTACAGGTGACTCCCATCTGGCCCGCTAAGAGGGGCACGCCACCCACATTATAATTATATAATTACCATTATATGACAATTACTTTAAACTTATGAATAAATTAAACAAAATAAATACATTTAAAATGTAAAAGATAATAACACTTGTCCTGCAGCTGTTGGCTTTAAGTAACTAAGCTATTTATTTGGATAGCACAGTAATGTCTCAAAATGAGCTGCTTTAAAGCCAGCATTGACCATAAACTACATCTCCCATGATGAATGTCTATTATGCATGGGAATTCCCTCTAGGAAAAGGAGAAAGTTCAGAATTTAGGATGGCAGCTACTCACCAAAACTCATATTTGTTTTACATTTAGTCAGTTGTACACTTAGTACTTTTCAGTGTTTTTAGGAGGGCACGTTAAAACGCTGTTTCTATGCAGGAAACACCATGTAGAACTCAGTTATTGTTTGTTAGCAGTGTTCAGTCATAGCACTGAGACGAGAAACATATTGCATGTTTAGACGAAGTTAAACATGAAACGTCAAAAATAATTACAACTTGTCCTTTGAGGGCCACCATAACGCTCTTGTGGCCTTATGACCAGTAGACCCCTGGTCTACTGGTTCAGGAGGCAGACTGTGTTGAGTCTTAATGCTAAAGGTTTAAACACAAATCCTTTGCTATCTAGCCCTCGAAAGGTGCTGGGAATCCTTTTCAGCTACTTCCTCACCAAATTTGAGCTCAGTACCTGTAAAATAACTGTTATATTATAGTGTTGAACTCTTTGCCCAATATGACAATACTTTAGGATAGTTCAAACTCTTTGTGATAATACTGAAAATGTTAAAAATTAATTAAAAGAATATTAAGTGCTGTCCTATGAACGATTCATCACCGAACCCCAAGGAAACCTTCAAACTGACGACGCATAGCTGCTTAAGTAGGTTAGTTTAGTTGTTACTGTGCAGGCTGGTGCTTGACTATGATCTTAGTAGAGATGTTGTTGTCGGCTTCAGAACAGTCATCCTCAATTCGACTCCAACTCACAGTCTGTCTTCTGCTGAGAAACCCGACCATGGAGGCGTTTGTGTACCTGTTGGTGTCTGTTTGTGCTCCACAAATTCTTCTATCTGTTGCACTTTTTTAGAAATGAAATGTGCTATCATCTCATATTCCGTGCTACTTTTATTATCACCTAAAAATGTAAATAAGTGGGCTGTTTACACCCCCCCCCCCCTCATTACTTGTTCAAGGGCACCCCATACAGAAATGATAAGAGTTGTAACAAAGTCTCTTAACAAGCACTTTCATTGATAGATCTAAGGGACAATCAAAAAAACAAAAACAAAAAAAAACTGCAAAGGTTGATCTGATTGGCTGAAAAAGCTCCAAGTTTAAGCCAACATCTTGTATTTAATCTCAGGACCACCAGAGTAATATCCCTAACTGTCAGTAAGTCATTACATCATTGTTAAATATACTATACACGCAGTTTAAGGGCAGATCATAGTAAATAATATATGAGAAAGACAAACAAGTGTCTTCTGCTGAAGATATATTTTCCCCTCAGGTCAGTCTTTGACACAGAAATATAAACTTTGTTTCTGCTCAGACTGAGTACAAACAAGTGCTTTTGATGGTAAATTGAAACATGTTTTTTTTGTAGCTACAACCAAAAAGGAGTTATCAAGCAATATTTAGATTGTAAACCCTCTCTGAATAAATATTTTATCATGCATTTTCACCACAAGACATTATTACCACCTGAATGTTTTTAAAAACATTTTTAAATGTATTTATTTATTTATTTATTTATTTATTTATTTATTTATTTATTTATTTTTAAGAAAATTTGATAATTAAAAATTAATATTCCGTGTCAGTGTGTTACCTGCCTTCTTGTATTACAAAGTTTAAAGGAGACATTCTTTTAAATCCTTATTTTTCCAGGTTTAAATCATTTAGTTGGGTAAAGTGGAACTGTAGTGCTTTGGTCTGAATTCAGCAGCTGCAGCCTACCTAGACCACAGTAAACTGCATAAAACCTGTGAAATGAGATGGTTTAGCCTTCGGATGATTTGGGAAACCATGAGCTGCTCCATTCCCATAGTGATCCACTTTATACCACATACCTAAAAACTTAAAATGCATTGGGACATGTAATCATACATCTTATCACTGAAGGAATAACTTCACAATTAAAACACAACACGTAAATAAATAAAAACATTAATAAGTTGGGTTTAGCTCATTGATAAGTACTAGTACATTTATTTGAACATTTCATTGCATCATACATTTTGCCAGCTAAGTTGCTAAACTTAGCTGACAAAATTCTTCAGTCCGTGAGTAATTTATAATCTACACTGATTTGTTTTTAAAAAACAAATGAAAAAAACATCTGTTGTCTTATTCTGTTTAGTTTGCCGACGGTGCAGTGAATCCTGGGATATCCTTGACATTGTCTCTTTAAAAGTAAATGAGGCGCACACCACACCTATTCAGCTTCCAGAGCGGTCCATTGTAACGACCGTACAGTGGCACAGAAATGTTTTATTTACATTTTGATTAAAAGATGTAAACAAGGGAAGACTTGTCCATCCAGCCTTAAATGTTGGAGCCAGAATCTGACCCAGAGCAAGAGGAGAATGAAGACAACAAAACTGATTCATTGGTGAGTTCAGACCATTTTTTTTAGAAGTTCTGTTTGATTTAATGGTTCAAAAAACATAATAGAGAAAATCAGATGGGTTGAAAAATATGACAAAACAGAATATAAAGATAAAGAATATAAATATAAAGTGTCTACGCAGCACCAGGAGAGGCTAAATTCAGAGATTCCTAGAACTAATCAAAATGCATATAACAGCTAAAAAAGTGGATTTAGCATGGTATGTCCCCTTTAAAACTAAATATTGTGTGTTATAAAAGCATTTGGAGTATTTGTAGGCAACTTGGCTACTACCATATGAAATTTTTGATCACTGTCTGTATAATTGACAGGATTGTCATTTTTGTTTGTGCTAAGGTTGATTAGCTGCATATTGGTTTGAGTCAATCACTTTGAGAGTTTCATTAAAATCCAGTGGGTTAAGAGATATTCTGCTAAAATACACAAACGTATGCAGGCAAGATGCAGATGCAGGCAGTGACGTCGAGAACCTTTTGTCTTCAGGTACAGATGAACCTCAGTCCTCCTTAAAGATTTAGTTTGAGAGTTTTGCTTTTGCCCTTAAGTTTCTAGCTAATCTGGGAGGATGCCGTCTTTGCTGTGCTCCACATTTTTTTAACCCAGCTTTTAAAATGTTTTACTATCAGCACTGTGCCAGGAAATAAACAGGACTACAAAGAAAAAACAATTTCCATCACAATGCAACTTAACCATGTATTTTACGGTGTCTTTTTACACTGTCAGCAGCAATAACGAGGAGTGGAACTATGATTCACGCTGCTCCCGTGCGTCACGCTGAGAATTATGGGTTGAGATTTAGGGGTCACTACATCATGCCGACATGTGCAAGTGGAAATTGAAATTGGAAAATGATTTGAGATGTTCCAGCGTGAAGTCGGCTGAGCTGGGTGTTGAATTAGTGACAGGGTGGCGGAGTTAAAAAACATTCAAACTGTATTGATTTTCAGTCAGAACTTCAAAAAAGGAAAGAAAGAAATGTTTGGGAAAATTAAATCTGAGAATAGTTTCAGTGTTTGTTTTGTGTTTTTAGAGATGAAACCAAGTTAAGTGCTGCAGTGAGCTCTTTTGACTCTCTTTAGCTTGAAATCGCTACAAAGAACCACACAAAAGCCACTTGGTGTGATTTACTTTCTGCTAGAGTGACTCCTTTTGCTTTTTTGCATTTTCAGCACTGCTGCACAGAATATCTCCGAACTGATCGACTCTTGTTTTTGTCCCGTTTTCGAGAAGCATCCTTTTTAGAGTACCTTCCATCTCTGGTGCTCAACCTTTTAGCCACTAAAGCACTATCGTGAGCTTTTCAAAATCAATGCCAGTACTTCCCAAGGAGATGTGTGGAAATTAAAACCTTTAGCATGGTGTGCCTAGGGTCCAGAGGGAATCAATTATTCATTGCACAGCCCGGTAGTCACAAACCTCCTGGTGCTCAAAGCAGACGAGCTGGTGGCAGAAACCGAATCGCTGCCGAAATAGTTTCCAGGACAAATGATCAGATCAGGTCATGTGAACTAGAAAACTTATATTACACTAGACAACTATTGTTTTGTGTGACCAAGTTTCTATCCGTTCAATAAAGTATAACCACCAGACACGGAGGACTTTTAAAAAGTTTATTAAAACCAAGCAACTGGTTGGATTTTGTAGCAATCTATGGAGGAGAGAAAAGGTAAGTGGCTGTAAATCTCAGAGGACATGTCAGGTAGCAGAAAACTGGCCACTAACCTTTTTAAGGCAGGTGAGAAGGACTTGGTAGAGACTGGTCCCAGGGCTTGGAGTGGTGGGAAAACCACTGAGAGAGAGAGAGAGAGAGAGGGAGGCCTTTAAAGCTGAGACTTGGTTTAGAGAAGCAGGCTTTATTCATAGTCCAAGTAGCAAAGAGAAGGTCATACATGGAGAGGCTGAGATCAGCAAACAAATCCAGAAAGAGGTCCTTACTTTGAGGTTCAGGGGGCAGAAAAGGGGTCGAAATCCAGAGATTAGAGAGGCAGCAAGAACTGCGTGAGGAACAGGTATGTGCTGTGCGATAACGCTGGACAGGATGTGAGAAGGGAGCTCATATGGAGCAGAGAACAGGTGAAGCTCATGAGCTTGATTGCAGCAGAAATCAGGTGAGCTTGGCACACTCAAAAACAGATTGTTTGATTTACTTGACCAAGTTATGTGAACAATTTCCGCTCAAATGTTGATGTAAAGCAACATTCACATTTATTTTTTAAAGAAAACATGAAAGTTGCTTTACCTTTACTCAATTCAGTGAAAAGTGAAAATTGTTGACATAACTTAGTTAAGTAAATCCAACA
Organism: Anablepsoides cearensis; assembly: GCA_032275365.1. Lineage (NCBI taxonomy): Eukaryota > Metazoa > Chordata > Actinopteri > Cyprinodontiformes > Rivulidae > Anablepsoides > Anablepsoides cearensis. Next base: position 8,114,438 of record JAUBOC010000002.1, read on the forward strand.
ATCTGTTTTTGGAGTGCAGAGTGGCAGTGAGCAGAGGCTGAGAGAGGGCAGGCATGACAGAGTGAAACGTGACAATCGATGTCTATTTATATAGCACACAGAAACAACAGAAGTTGACAAAATGAACGGATAAAAAACAAGAAACAGAAGTATTCATAAAAACATCAACTCCAAAAAAACTAATTCTGACAGAATTGAAAGTCAAGAAGTAAAGATAGGTCTTAACCTCTTAAGCTCCCAAGGAGTTTCTTGAAGTTTGTGCTCTAGTGGACGTAAAAATGTTTTTTATGAGTTTTTAGCCAAGATTCTGACATTTCTATAGATACCACACATGTCTATGTTTAACAGAGAACTTAGGTTAATGAAAGTAGGGAGAAAAAAAGTGCAATTCTGCCCCCTGCTGGCAGGGGCACAGGGCTTAAGAGGTCAACCATAAATTTAAAAGTCTCAACCATCTCAACAGTCCTTCCACTGGTTTGATGCAGAAACAAAAGCCCAGTCACCTCTGAATTTTAGCTTAGATCTAGGAACATCTAAGAGAAACTAACAGGATATATGACCGAAGTGCTCTAACTGGAGTGTGGGAGATCACACAGGCATGATGGGGCCAAACCTTTTAGAACTTTAAAAGCAAGTAGTAAAATCTTAAAATCTAACAGGAAGCCAATGGAGAGAAGACAGAACTGGAGTGTTGTATAGGGAGGCCACCGGCCAAGCTGCAGCACAGGGTGAGAGCAGGTCTCCTCTCCCATTTACAAAGGCTGCTCACACCTACAGATAGTTGGCATGATTGCAGGTGAGGCTTCTACTTGAAAGAGGCACACACACACACACAAACACACACACACATACACACACACACACACGAACAGTGGTTCCAATAACTATTTATAAACAATGAAATTAAATCACTGCACTTGCACTGTTGTGGCCTTAGTCTCACAACTTTCTCATGTACTGAATGAACTTGAATTGCGTATTCAGATGTCTCAAGTGTGCTCACTGCTGTGGCTTTTGTCATGAGGTTTTGGACTTTGTTCTCAGACAGACGACATCTCATCTCATGGCTGTCTTGAAGTCTTCCTGAGGCTGCATCTGTGCTCTGCTGCCACACTCTTTTTTTTCCACCTCTTTTGTTAACAACATCGTCATAATTGGGCTTTTTGAAGAAACACTCAGCTGCCGTGACATTTTTCCAAATGGAGCCGAGGTTGTGCATCAAGTGAGAAAATTGCTAATTAATATTCTAACTCACCACCAGGGTCATGGGTGTTAATTGCAATCTGTCAACATGATGGATGACCTTTAGATAAAAAAAAAACAAACAAAAATGGTAAAGGACAGAAAATATTCACTTAACGTGACCCCTGGTGTAACATTAATAATGCATTGTCAATATGAATTTTGTAGAGTGGGAAAGCTATTGGTATACATATGCATGAGTGAATTGTAGTTTTTGTTGTTGAAGCATTTTGTTTGTATGTATATATGTACATATATATTCACCACCATTTTCTAGTCTTACATTTTCCATGAGCCTGTGATGATGGTGGATATGCAGTCAACATCTGGTCATAGTCTCACCCACCATCATCTTCTTCTAGCTGGAGGGGCTCTCTGTTGCTCAGTCTGGCAGTTTGTTTTCTGTTTTCCTTGCCTTAAAATAGTCCAAAGCGAGTCAATAGCACACACCAACTTCTGCCAAGTCCCTGCTTGTGGACTGACTGGCAAGTAGAAAATGTTGGTCTTACATGAGTGGACATCGTGGTATGAGAAAATAAATTAGCTGTGTTGATGTTGGTACTTATAAAACATCACATTTACTCCAGAAATGTATACAATGCATTATGCACACAGCAGAAACCACACGACAGTGTAAACAACATATTTACACAATGAATATTGTGTAAACACTGATACACAGTTCTAATAAGCTGGATATTAAAGTTAAACAATGGCAACGCCTAATTTTAAAGTGCCACGATACTGCAGCATATTGCAGCACAAGACTGTGTGTTTCTATGATTTGAAGTTTTGCTGCATAACCCTTTTTATTATGTGAGGCATGTTATGTTTCAAAGTTCATGTTCACGCTTCAGTAAATCCGTGGCAACCTGCTGGAGATCCTGTTACGAATGGCAGAGCATCAGAAACGGAAAGAGGGGATGTCGTGCCAAACGAAACGCAAAGAAAACGAAGACAACGCTTTCTAGTTTGTGAAGCAATCCGAAAACTTTAAGCAGAACTTCGTAGCGAGTATCACGGCATGTGGGTTGCTCACAATAGCAAATGACACATTTTTTTTTCTGTTGCTTCAAGAAAAGGCCTTCGGGACACGCTGCCTCACAAGTACGCCGTCAAAAAGTCTGTCTGATCCTCTTAACAGTTTACATTATCGCTCTGTTCGTGCTGAAGTTGCTCAGAGCTGGAGAGGGCACGCAGCAGCGGTGAGTCACTGTTGTCAAACTGTTTCAGTGGAGGAGTTGACAGAAAAATGGCAACCTTGAGGAGCGTGTGTGTGTGTGTGATGACAGAAGGAGACAATATATTTGCTAGCGGCAGCTCTCGTTGAGGTGCGCCCCTCAGCGTGTGTTGACATAATGTGTGTGAGTACGTGTCCATGCGGATCTGCTGACCTGCTCGTGTCTGCTTTGGTGTCTGGACTCCCCGCTCACCCACTGTGTCCCAACAAAGACAGCGGCCCTTAATTGGCTTTCCTGCTTCAGCTCGGATGACTCACGCTGTGGCCCGATGTGATGCCATACTGGTTCCGGCAACAGTTAATTCTACTTTATTGATGAGTCACGGATCTACAAATAAATTTACCCAAATCACCTGAAGTAAAAATACACCAGAATGCACAACAAGTGCTAGCACTCATTAAATGAATTAGTACAACAGGTTTAATTTTTGTAATGAGTAAACTTATTGGCCTCCGACAAAAGGCGAAAGCAGACACTGTTTTTGCCCGTGTTTATGTGTGTGTATGATGAGGATTACAAAAGGTAATATCTAGGTGCACATCTACAACTAATTAACTAGTAAGTTACACTGCAAAAAATGTCAGTCTAACCAAGTTTTAAAATCTTATATCCAGCCAAAAAAAAAAAATCTTTTTGATCTT
>JAUBOC010000002.1:8137702-8155569 GCA_032275365.1 Anablepsoides cearensis
TGTCTCTTCAGAGGCCCATCAGAGGCCTGGGGTCAAAGACAGTTTTCTTGTTTATTCCACTCGAGGTGAATCCTACAGTTGGGATCACAGGAACAGCTCTGAAAGGATTTAAATCATATTTAATTGATAGACTCCAGTTTGTAAATGTTAATAATGAATCATCTTACTTCAGTTAGTCATGGAGTTCCTCAGGGTTCAGTGCTTGGACCAATTCTCTTTATATATGCTTCCATTAGGTCAAGTTATTAACCCGTTAACAGTTGGCCCTGAAATTCCTTAAAAGCTTTTCAACATTTTTGAAAAACCTACCCAAATTAAATTAAGTACTGTTCATGAACCTTATGGAGTAATCTGAAAAGCTTGGTCCCACTGGAAAGATAACAAGAAAGAGGTTGTGGTTTTTGGACCTAAGCATTTTAGGAATAGTGAACTGTATCTCTCACAAATGTTCTTCACAAAGCAGTTCTGGGTCTTTAATCAGTTGAGGCACTTTGATATCTTATTTTATTTGCAGTGAAATTTAAAAAAATAAATTTAATCTGACCATCTCCCCAAATTGACAGAACATCATGTTTTCTTAAACTGGGTAATTTGTCAATTAACTGTGAGTATTCATGCACATGAAAAGGGTTCCCTGAATCTTACGATCTCACACTTTGATGTAAATGAGTCTGATTTATAAAAGTTTGAATTAATTGTGGATCAGTAAACTCTGATCTGGTGCCCTCTACAGGTGAAACAGTTTAGAAAGGTTAACACAGTGTCACCCTTCTGTCGGCATCCCTGTTTCTTCTACACATTAAGATGTTCTTCAGTTCTTCTGTAAAGAACCTTGGTGTTATTTTTTATTTTTTAACATTCATATTAAAAATGTTACCTGGAACGTTTTATTCCACCTGTGTAAGACAAAAATTTATGAACATCTTGTCCAAAAATGTTGCAGAAAAACTCATACATGCATTTATTACATCTAGACTGGACTAATTAATCTAAAATGCTAAGTTCTAATACGAGTTAAAAGGAAAGATCCTATTTCTCCAGTTTTAGCTTCTCTCCAGTGGCTCCTTGTCAAATTCAGAATAGAATTTAAAATCTTACTTCTAACATACAAAGCTCTTAACAACCAAGCTCCATCTTATATTACAGATCTTATTGTCCATAGAGCACTTTGCTTGTCTTTAGTCACTCCCCTCTATATGTTTGTTGCTGTAATTATTAACACAGCTGGACCAGTCCTTCTGTGTTTCTCTGTATCTTTTTCTTGTCCTCTTAAACCCAGCTTGTTGACGCAGATGCCTGCCTGCCTTGAGCCTGGTTCTGGAGGTTTATTCTTGTTTAAAGGGAGTTTTTCCTTTTCACTGTCACCAATGTGCTGCAAGATTTATTTATTTTATTTTAATTTATTTTTTGTACAGTGCTCTGAGACGTTTGTTGTAACTTGGTATACCAAGTTACAACAAACGTGAAATAAGCTGAGTTGAAATGCATCAAAAGAAGTTTGAATAAACAGTCCTTTAAGATTTGTTTTTGTTTGAAATTGGTTTATCCATCCACTGCCAAAAACTATTAGTTACATAAATGAAATATTTATGTATTAATTCATTTTCTGGCTTTTTTTTATTGCTAAGGATCCATTTCTTCATTGGTGTCTTGAAATAGAGTCAGAAGCTGTGATTCTCTTTGCTTCTCCTCTCTTTAAAGACTCCAGACAGGTTCATAGAAGTGAAGAACATTTGGTGAATTGGTGAAGAAAGATTATATGGATAAAACAAAACTGCAAACTCAAGAAAGCGTAGAAAGAAAATCCTGCTTTTCTCACATGCAATTCAATAAATCTATTTGTAGAATGTAGGAGCACAGTAAATTACTGCATTTGGCTCTTGTTTACATTATGTTTAAGTTACATAATGTCTTTACAGCTCAGCTGCAGTTATTGCCCATCTGCTTCTTTCTACTCCTTATAGCACGTTACTAGCGATAAACCCACACTCACAGCTGTTTGACCTTTGAACTCTTCAGTGCTTTATGTGGAACCTGCTGCTGTGACTCAGTTTTCTCATTTTTATTTTCTCAATATAACTTTTGTGCAACAAGCCAGATGCCTTAAACAAATTCCAGCCTTGCTCATTCATCATAAGAGACAGAGAAGGCCATTCCACTTATGCCACTGCTGATACTTGGCCAAGATTCAGACGGGGACAGCGATTCACTGAGGTAACCCTCTTTTATCTCCTGCTAGTTTGCACTTTACACATAATGAGTGTGTATAGGCAGAGTGAAGGGCAGTGGAAGGTGAACAGATGGGAATTGGAGCTCTCTATGATTTCTGCTGATGAAGGTTTTCCAGACTCAGGTGGAGCTTAATATATGATGGAAAACTGAAGAATTGAAACCGAAGAGCTCATTTTCTCTCCAGCCTGTTTTAAAAATTAACTTTAGAGCTTATAAATAATTTTGGAAAATAATGCTGTGAGTAAATTCTGCAAAACTGAAATCCACTGACTTACCAATCAAGTTTATTTAGCACATTTAAAAGCAACTGTTGTTGGCCAAAGTGCTGCCCAAAAAAAAAGGTCCATATTTTACTAATCTAGTTCTTGAAAACTAATGTTGTCTTGTGCTTATGATGGTAAGAACCTGGAGCCTGGATCCGTCTGATTTATTGATGAATAACAGCATTCATACCTTACATGTATTTTAATATTTTACATGATCTCTGAAATGAAACACTGCAGTATGACGGCGTATTAGGGCCACTTTGCAGATAAAAAAAAGCAAATCTCAAAAAACTCAGAATTTCTTAGATTAATTTCAAAAATTGTTTTAGAAAAAAACCCAGCAACTTCTTTTATGTAGAGAAGTTGTAAATTAGCAAGAAAATAACTCTTAAATAACTTTTATAATTAAAGGCAACAATTTTTGACATTTAAACAAAAATATTTCTGACATGGTAAAGTCAAAAATTTACAAGAAAGAAAAAAAAACTCATAAATTAATGAGAAAAAAAGTTTTCAGGAATAGCTAAAGGGCGATTTCACCTGTTTTCACTATACCTTCAGCATATTTCATTTGCTCTTGTTTAAAAAATAAAACGTGTGACTTCAAACCTGGACTATTCTACACTGATTGCAGAATATTTAAAACCAAGTGTGTGATTTGTGAAACAGATATTTGATTTGTAAAGCTTCAGTATAAGGTGATTTCAGCACTTTTTGGAGAGGTAAGAGAAATACATTGACTGCAGGGTGTGTGGTGAAAGATTTTGGAAAGACAAAATAAAAATAAAAATGAAAACAGCAGTTTCCTAAATGTCCACTAAAGGGTGCCATTTATTCATGTTAGGGTCCGGTTTACTTAGGGTTGAAAAAAACAAAACATTTAATATAAACACTTTAATCCCCATATTTACCTCAAAAATGCAAAAATAAATCTTAACCACCAAGCTCCATAAAGCTTGGTGGTTAAAAACAAAATCCTATTTTAAATTCTGCTCGTTTACATAAGCAGTTCTAAATCCACACAGATTATTTAATTTTCTTTGTACATTTACAAAGTTTCCCACAGCAGGATAAATACACTTTGGACCAGCTGTCCTGCTGATAAAAACTATACCACATGCAGGTTTTAATTAAGCAACCAACCCCACCACAGAAAGGTGCACATGTAAAGTAAACTGTCTGAACACAAAGGGTTATAAAAACACCAAACATGGGAGTTCATGGAGCCCTGTTCAACCATAATAAATACCGAGATCTTTGTTCAAAGACTTTTTTAGTCTTCAGCTCCAACTTCCTCCATGGCACATTTCTTATGTTTGTGTTCAGTTTCAGTTAGTTATGCATGACAACATCTGATTTTAGTGTGGCAATTTTATTAACAGGCATACAAAAACCGAAAGTAAAAAAAATATTTCTAATGCACTATTAAAACAAAACTGTACTTACTTTTTACATTAATATTAAAGTTTTTTAAAACAACATAAGGAATCCATCCATCCATCCTTCCATCCATCCATCCATCCATCCATCCATCCATCCATCCATCCATCCATCCATCCATATGAATCTGTGCCTTTCTTCAGGTGTTACATAAAACAATATTTCAGCAAATATTGTTAGTAATAAAAGTGATGACGCCAAGAACATGATGAAATTTGTTCAGATGAAATTTATCTGTGTCTTCTTGGAAACACCTCATTACATAATAACAGTATTTCCACATTATGTCAGAAAACCATTTGCTTTTTTTTAACACATCCAGCAACTGCAGAGAAGGTCTTGTAATTCGTCATGCTCTTTTTTACACTGTAGATAAAACTTTATTGAGACACAAGAATAAAGATATAAAATACCCCAAGTAGCAAGAAAAGCTTCAAACCTCTATCCATTTTCAAAAAATTTGTCCATCATATGCTTGTTTGATTCTTTATTTACCTGTACATAGTGTGAGTACCTTGAGGTTCTTTCCATACCCTCCACCCCATCGTTTAACAGTATTTGTACAGCAAAAGATGAAAACAAAAAACACTGATTGAGTATTATGAAACTATGTTAAAAGGTTCTTAAAACTACAATACTTATATATAAAATTTACAGTATTGTAATAATCTGTAATACAGTAAGTGAGTTAAACTTTCCACAGTCATGTGAAATTTGCGGAGGAGAATTTTATTCACCGGTGATCAAGATCTCATAATCAGGACATCTTGATTTTTATATCTCATAATTATGAGATCTGGCTTTTGTAATTACAACATCAGGTGCCTATTTTTTTCCTTTGGTGAATGCAATGCTCTTCTGTAGAAATAAGTTTGCCTTATGTAATGTGCATATTTTTTCTTATTGTCTTATTTAAACTACATTTTTTTCCTTTGACATTTTCTACTTCATATACCTTCAGTATGACATTAAAACCACCTGGACCAGTCATTAAAATATTGACTTGAGATCATCTTAACCATTCATAAGTCAGCCATTGATTTTAAAATTAATATTCATAACCAGCTAGCGTGATATTGTACCCTAGCAGAGGGCTATTGAGTATAGTGTTGTACTTCACTTGTGGGACTTTCATCAGTGCTTTTTTGTTTTCTCAGGAAGAAAACCAGAACCTGTTTGGCTGTTGCCTGCCCTGTTTTAGTAATGAAGCAGTAGAGCAGTGGATCTACAAGGCAGTTGAGGCAAGAGATGGCTGTGCTGATCTTGTAGGTACAGAGAAACCATTCAAAACTCTTGCAGTCATGTAACTGTGTGCGGACAAGCATCATAATATGAACTGGTCCAAAGCAGACCAAAAGGCATAGAAGAACTAGTGTCAGCAGCTTTAAAATACGGGAACGCTCCTCTTCCCTTGTAGCCTGGTTGGATTTTACTGCCAAACAAGTCTGACAGGTAAAAAAAAATACAAGCAGAACTGGAATAATAAGTCCCAGGAAAAAGCGTGCTATGTTAGCACGGGTCATGTTTTTTGACGGTGGCAGAAAAATGTCGTAGCACATTGGGTGTTTATTGCTTGGATGGTACGACTCCTCCCAGGTTATGGTGCAGGCATTGAAACCGATGACCAACACCCAAATGGCAAAAGTAACTGCTGCTGCGGTGCTGACTTTTCTCAAGAATCTGTACTTTAATGGATGAACCACAGCCAGATAACGGTTAATAGCAATGCAGCAGAGGAGCACCTCACTGGTGTAAAAGTTGGTAAAGAGGGTGTAAACTGACATCAGACAAATAAAATCCCCAAGGACCCAATCTCCTGTCCACAGGAAGTCCAGCCACAGGAAAAGACCAATGGTGAAGATCAGGTCACTCAAGGCGAGGTTGAAGAGATACACTCCTAGGTCATTCTTCTGTCTAATGTGCTGGTAGGACACATAAAGGGAGAAGACGTTGGCAGGGATGGAAATGATGATAACAGCCAGGTAGTAGATCAGAAACAGCTTTCTCCTGTATGCGCTGTCGACCAAATAGCACTCCGAATGATTGGTGGTCAGGGTCAGGTTTTCCATTGCAGATGTGGTGTTTTTACATCAATGCTTCGAAGAGAAAAACAATCAGGAAGCCATTAAAGAAGAAATACAGCACATCCTTAAAGTACAACATAAAATGTACAAATTACACATCACCACTAATGTCTCCATGTTGTGTCCCTAGAGGTTGCCACAATGAATTCATTATCTATCTCCATATTACCCCATCCCTAGCATCCTGTCACACCAGTCTATACATATTCTGCTTCACTCCATAAAGCTTTTCTGTGGTCTTAATTGTTTCCCTCTCTCATTACAGCATCCTTTGTCTAATTTATCCATTATCCCGTCTCATCCCAGAGCGGGTCTAACTACCACCTTTTAAAGTCTTTTCTTTCGGTTTTGAAGTTGTTTTTATGACACAAATCACCCCTGACACTTGACAAGATCCACTCCACTCTTTTTTTATCTTTACTGAACACTGCCTACTGCTTTCGATGATCAACCATAGGTACATGAACTTATTCACCCCCAATTCATTTCTTTAATTCTTCATTTTGTAGTGTCACTGTTACACACACGCACAGTCTAGTACAGCTATGGGGCCATTTTATTGACTTCCATTTACAGAGGTCAGGGTTAGGCTATAGAAATATAGGGGTTAGACAATGAAACTGAAACACCTGTCATTTTAGTGTGGGAGGTTTCATGCCTAAATTGGACCAGCCTGGTGGCCAATCTTCCTCATCTGCACATTGCACCAGTAAGAGCAGAGTGTGACGGTTCAATTAGCAGGGTAAGAGCACAGTTTTGCTCAAAATACTGCAATGCACACAACATTATGGGTGACGTACCAGAGTTCAAAAGAGGACAAATTGTTGGTGCACATCTTACTGGCGCATCTGTGACCAAGACAGCAAGTCTTTGTGATGAATCAAGAGCCACAGTATCCAGGGTAATGTCAGCATACCACCAAGAAGGACCAACCACATCCAACAGGATTGACTGCGGACGCAAGAGGAAGCTGTCTGAATGGGGTTTGTTTGGGTCAAAACCAAGTGTTTCAGTTTCATTGTCTAACCTCCAACTCACCAATGACATTTACCCCCATTGGGACAAGGTTTAGGTCCCCATAAGTACAAGTTGGTGTGTATGGCGAAAATCAACCCCACATATTAGGAAATTCTCTACCACACACACACAAATTCAATCTGCCGACTTTTGTTTCGTTTCTCTCCAGAGCATGCTTCCACTTCTCCAGATCCTGTTCTACCTGTCACCCCCCCACCTCTTTTTTAACTTTTATTTGGTCAGATAATCTCAGTGAGACATACATTCTTATTTACAAATGAGACTTGTGAAACACATGATCCTGCTGGATCTAATCTGTCAACCTGTTTATCAGTGCAAACAAATTTCACCCCTTTAAGAGGTATCTTGTCTATTTTTGTCACGGTTTTCGGCTTAAAAGCTGAGATGGACACAAATGTCCAAAGAAAGACTTAAACGGAGATTTAAAACAAATTTAAAAACAAAACTGCTCTGAAATGTTGCTTATTTAAAATACCAAAAAACATTGAATCGTTTAGGCTTGAACACAAATTAAAACCAAACAAAACTAAAATCTAACATTGCCATAAAAAAGTTTAAACATGCAAGTAACTCAGAGGAAAACCTAACATTTAAAATTCAAAGGTGTTTACTTACTCCTTCTTGGACCCAAACTGAGCTCTGCTTGTAAAATTTGTTCTGAAATAAAATAAAACCATTAAATCAGGTACAAAGCTAAACTGAGCTGACTTCCTCCTATTTATAAGCTGCCTCAACAGGAAGAGACTGTAACTGTCCTTCTTCAAGTTCCCAACTACTGTGTCACCTGGTAACACGCTGTGCAGAGTTTTATTTGGTCACCATAGAAAGACACTGTGACTTATTGTTTGGTGTGTAAATACAGAAATGGACTCAGGTGAAGGCGATTGCCTGATGAAAGCATGTTTGAGTGTTTCCATAGCACGTTTTATGTTGATAATGTGAGTTGATTTGACAGAGTGTTTGTATTTTTCTAGAAATAGGTCATAAACATTAATATTTTCAGCCTGGAGATTTTAATAGAATAGATGCTGGATGTGTGTCTCTGGTTCATACAAATCACAAAAAGATCCTTCTTTTAGGTTTAGTGTTTTAGTTAAATGTTGAGGAAAATAATACATACATACAGTGATTGAAAAAAAGTACCAAACAATTGAATTATAACTGATTCAAAGTTTCCATTAAAAAAAAAAAAAATCTTTACTGTAAGATATGCATTTCATTTTTACTTCAGAAAATCATCAGATGAAGTATTCAACATTATATATATATCTATCTCATTAGGAAATGGCTTCAATTCCTGAAGGTTTTTTCAATAATTTCCTAAAGATGAAACTGCTCTTCCCCTTTTTTACAACTTTCTTTATCTCTGTCTTAGCGCTGTCATTGATTAAACAATAAATTATGGGATCTAGTGTGCAGTTCAGAGTCGTCAAGGCAACTGTGACCATGTATGGATCTATGAACCTCATGGCCCAGCTGCAGGTCTCTGGTTCCATCACTGCCCTGAGAAACATGACAGTCTGGTAGGGTACAAAGGACACGATGTATGCTAAAAGGAGGAACAACAACAACAGTCCCACTTTCCTGCGCTCTTCTGCCAAGATGGAGGTGCTCTGCTTGAGGGACCACATGATCTGTTGATAGCAAAAGGTCATAATGATGACAGGCACGAGGAAGCTCAGGACTACTCGAATGAGGGCCACAGTGGCATCTTTGCGTGGCATGGGTACCTGCTGATGACACAGGTATGAGAAAGATTCCAGCGCCCCCATGTGGTGGAGCAACAGAATGTGGACGAATATCTCCAGAATCCAAACAGCCGTGTTCACAGCCAGTGTCGTGTTCAACTCTCTGACCCAGTGAAAGCGGAGGGGGTAGACCACCGCCAGGTAGCGATCAACAGAGATGCAGCAAAGGAGACCTGAGCCCACGTAGAAGCTGTTGTACATGATCAAATACAAAGTGCTGCAGAGACCATCAGCCACACGCCTCTTCAGGGCCATTTCAATCCAAACAGGCAGGGTGATCGTGTAGAGCAGGTCGGAAATGGACAGGCTGACGAGGTAGACCGCCATTCTGTTCCCCTTCATCGTCAGCCTCCAGGCGACATACAGAGACAAGCAGTTGGCTGGAAGACTCAAAATAAAGAACAAGGAATATGCAGCTGGATACATCTGCTGGTCCACAGAGGACATAGGTGTGCATGTCCGGTTGAGGAGCGTGGAGTTCATCCTAACACGATGAAGCCTTCAATGTGACTGTGAATGGAAAACATTGTGTTGCAGAAAAAGATATGCAATGCAAATAAGAGACCTGGATGGGCATGTAGATCAAAAATAGTAACACTGTTGCTGTTGAGTTGTATGTATTTACATATCTCTTTGCAATGTTAATTTTCTTTTAAATAAAGAATCTTTATTCATAATTAGAAACTCCTAGTAAGTTAATACAAATGGTATAGAGAATTTTCCAGGAATTGCATGAATTTGCATTTAATTCTAAGCCATCAGTGTTAGTCTGGGGCTGTTTGGGGTGGGAAACCTTTAGTTTAGTCATGTTTCTGAAAAGTGGCCTGAATCTGCTGAGACAAAACAGACAAAAGCAGTTTGCTACATTTTTTTCTTTTTTTTTTACAATTCAGTCAAAATATATCGCTCTATCAAACCAACCAGAGCACTGTGCATTTTTAGAATCGTCTTCAATCCCTGAGGCATTGTAGGAACTGACGATAACCAAATAAAGGCTTGTTGTTGTGGCAAAGAAACTGAGGTCCAGTGAAAAGAAAAATCTAATAATTCTCCCACTCTTAAGTTGCTCATCATGTCCTTAAAAATGTTTGTTTTGATTTAACAACAAGAAAATATCCATGAAACTTGAAGGACAAGTTTTCCTCTTGAGCCTTTTTAACCCCAAGAGACATTTGTGAGCACAGTTTAATGTTGGGAAGGAGCAAGGATCAAAACTTACAGGACAAAAAATTAGTGTTACAGGAATACTCTCAACGGGACAAAGTTCAAAGTGTAGTTTTAGATCATCTCACCCTTATGGACAATCCAGTATGGAAATGGGAAAAAAAAGATTAGAACATAAAACTATTAATAAATAAATAGTTTGGTCTAAGCTATTCTTTGTTATTAGTTTCTATATTGTTAACTGCTGTGGCAAATTAATAAAGAGCTCATAAAGTAAAGAGAAAGTGACACGAGCAGGAGTCATTTTCACTTCAGGTCGCATGACTCTGAGCTTCAATACACAACATAGTGCACAAGCATGCAAAGAACAGGTGTAGAGGAGACAATTTTTAGGCATATTTGCATCAAATTTGGTCAAAATGATCTAAGTAGACAGAAGATTTAGAGATATGTCTTGATTTGTCTTGCTAATCAAGATGACTCATTATTATGTTTAGGTTGTTATAATGAAGAATCTTTAGAATAGAATAGAATAGAATAGAATATAAATAGCCTTTATTGTCCCGCCGAGGGGAAATTCAGGTGTCACAGCAGCATCAGTACAAATGTTCACACACAGATATATAACATAAAGAATTGTGCAAGAATAGAGAAAGATATGTTCTGTTTTCGAGACATTAGACTGTCAAAATTCGACAGAATTCAACATTAGGAATCAGAAATGACCTGTTTTCAGTGCAAAACAATCTCAAACAAACCAGTAAATGTAAAGTAAAATATCACAATGCAGACAAGAAACACAGATGTGCAAATACAGCAGAGTAGTAGTGCAAATGATTGATCAGTTGAGAAATGACAATGAGTGGTAACAGTTCAAATGATTGTCCAGCAGCAGACAGCAGCTATTATGATTTTTGTAAACAAAAATCATGCCATTGCCATGCAAAAATTTTCATGCCATTTTAAAGAGGAAACTGCAAACACATCTTCGGATATTAAGATTTAACAGCTGGAAAGAAAAAAAAGCTTAAATAGCTTACAGGTTATGACAAAAATATAAGGCTTTTCTGCTCAAAATTAAGTTTATTTTTTGTAGCCACTGCTCAGAAAATGGCTTCAAAACCTTCTTTAAGATTATAGTTCAGATATTTCATTTAAACGACCCGTTTCTACGATAAGGCAGTTACTCATTATATTTTTTGGCAAAGTGCCATTGTTGTAAATTTTTTAACAAATTCACTTGCTGCCTTTCTTCTCCACAAGCACAAGTTCTTTCATTTTCGTTTTATTACGCTGCTTCCATTATGTCAATTTGAGGGCATTATGACACAAAACACGTGTAATATTGATGTTTATTAATGTAGCAGTATTAAAATTATTGTGATGTTTTGAAAGCATTTCTGAAGAAACAATTAGGGTGTGACTGTTAGAGTGGAAGTTTTGGTCATTCAAGTTCCATTTCCTGTAAAGATGTCCACAAGATAAACAGGATGTCAGACAAAAAGCATCACACTGGGTATAAAATCACCACAACTTTGAGTTTACTATTCTGTCAGTCATGATATACCAAACATTGCAACACTGAAGATTGTTCATGCTACGTTGATTGTCTAAATAATCATCTCATTATATTTTACTTTAACATTTTTTTTAAATTGAGGTTGTTAAACTAAATTTAATTTATTTAGACTGTACAAAGTTGCAAACATGCAGACAACTTTTTATGTATATCGGTTATTTTGCTTCTCTTTAAGATGACAGGCAGGTGGCTGGTGGCTCACTGGAGCTGTTGCCTCTCAGCAAGAAGGTCATAGGATCAAATCCCAGGCTTGGGTCCTTTCTGGGTAGAGTTTGCAAGTTCTGTCAGTGCATGTGTGGGTTTTCTCCAGGTACTTTTGCTTCCTCCCACAGACCAAAAGCACAACTGTTAGGTAATTGGTAACTCTAAATTGTCCTTAGGTGTGAGTGAGTGATTGAATGGTCATTTGTCTCTATGTGGCTCTGTGATGGACCTAAGACCTCTCCAGTGTGTCCCTTGCATGGTGGCAGCTGGTTATAGGCACCAGTGACCCTGTATGGATGAAGCGTGTATATGTAGATAATGGATGGATGGAATTAAGATAGCATAGCTTCCAGTTTCAGTTAATGAATTATTTGCAGGTCAGCGCATCCTCTTCTCCACGGTTTTGTGGGTCACAGTGTGAAGACACGGTCGGGTCTCTGTTGTGGTTCAATTGTCTGAAGGACTCTATAACTTTTTTCCGAAAGTTCTTCCCTACAGCAACGTAAAGAATGGGGTTGAGGACACTGCTGAACAAAGCAAAGCAGACGGAGATCTTCCCACCAATGTACAGGATTTTGTACCAGTTACACCCAGTCAGATATTTGACTTGAAGGAGCATATTTGTTATCCTAATCAGGTGATAAGGAATCCAACAGATCAAGAATGCAAACAGGACAGCCAAAACCAGAAAAACTGCCTTTTGGTCCGTCTTTTTTGTATTCATTCTAACCGTTAACTTGCTTTTCAGAGCTTTAAAAATTTTTAGAGTGCAGAAGGAAATAATGAAGAAAGGAACAATGAACGCAAACATGGAGGTTGACATGCCAATTGTTAGATGCACTGTAATGTTTTGATAATTAATATTACATTTATAATTGGTCAAATCCCTGTAGATAAGTTCGGGTATACAAAAAAGAAAGCCAAGAATCCAAACCAGCAAACAGACTAATTTGGCATACTTGGGCCTTCGAATTTTTCTAATGGACATTGGGTGCACCAGAGCCAAATATCGATCTATGCTGATCAGAACAACAATGTAGATGCTGCAGTAGGCGTTCATTAGAATGCTTGCGTGCACAATTTTGCACATGGCTTGGCCAAAAATCCATTTGTAGTCATTTAACATGTAGGCTGCCCAAAAGAGTCTAAAGAAAGCCACAACCAGGTCAGCAGCTGCCAAGTTGCTCAGGTAGACATCGGCTGTGGTCCAGGCCTTTTTGTGGAGCCAGAAAATCATCAGGACGAAGACATTGAGGACAATTCCCAGCACAGAGATGAGCACAATGTACACTGGAACAAATGTGAACTTCCAGTTTAAATTTTTATCTTTACAGCTGCTGTCATTTGTTTGGTTTTGGTTGCCAGTATTAAATGGGATGTTAGCAGGAAAGCTGCAAGAAAAATAAGAGGGAAGACCAGTCCAAGCGTTATTGGCAAATCATCATTCAAACAACTTAAAACTAAATTAAAAAAATTATGTACAGTAAATGCTTCTCAAAAAATATTAAATCTGTTGATTTAAATGCACCAGCAGATTTTTTGTCATGTTTTTCTCTTTCATACTTATGCCCTGATTAGTTTTACATATTAATAATAGTTAAAGCACGCCTTTATCTTACAGCAAACATGCTGACATACAGACAGTTAAAATACTGACAAACAGTGAAAAGTATTTAAAATTTTGCAGTTTGGGCTTATTTTAAATCAATGGAGATACAGCATTTTTTTGCATTAAAACTTTTACATACCTTGTGGCGTTAAGAGTCATTTCACCCAATGGAAACAAAGAGAATGACTTCAAAAACCCGCTTCTTCTATTTTCTGTTTGACAGTGACTGACTGTTTAAGTAGAAAGTGATCTAATGCAAGACGTCTTTAAAATGCAAAGTGATTTGATCATTTCCCACCCCTTGCTTCCTAATGAGCCTCCTCCTTTTATCCTATTACTCATATTCAAATTCAAGTATTAGTCACTGAAAAGAAATGTAGTGGAACAATCCAAGATAAATACAGTGGCAGGGTGTGTTTATTACATCTCTTCCTTCCCCCACATAAATACAGTGACAGGGTGTGCTCATTACATATTTTCCCTCCCACACCCTGAACACAAGATGAAATGAAAAAACAAATGGAAAACCAGGACAATGGAAGAGTTCTCTAGAATTGTCAGGTTCATGTCTGGGCTCTGGCTGTGGACATTCAGAATGGTTCCAATGCCACTTCTTTGTTATCTTTGCTGTGTGCAGCAAAGATAACAAAGGCAACCTGCAGGCTGCAAGCACTCTGAAATAAGTTATCATAGCACATTGCTGAAATTATTTTTCCCCCAACTCCAGATAACGATAAGTTCCCCACAGTTTGACAAAAGTCAAAAAAACTCATTGTTTTCACATTTACTGTACAAGACCTGTCCTTTGTACTTATGCCAACCATTGTGTTGTTTGAGAGTCACTTGGGGGCCTTTTGCCAACCTCCTGGCTACTGCCATGTGTTTATGTCCGGCCACTCTACCTTAAAGGCCGTCAGAGGGAACATTAAGTCCTTGGTCACTTTTCTGACTAAAGGGCCCAGTATACTCGATCCGCGGTGTTAGTAATACAGATTTTTTGTGAAAATGACATATTTTTGAGGGTCATTATACAGGTAAACATTATAAAAAAATCTTTTAAAAAAACTTTCGACATCTGCCTTTATTTTGTCCACATATTTGTCCCATATTTTGCCCATTTGACTGTCACTGTAAATGTTTGTTTCCAAGAACAGCTTCTTTCATTTTACAGATTATATAGACCAAGTTTCTCATTAGGATCTTCAATGCTGCATACATGCTTTGTACCCTTCTCCAGACTGCACAAACTTGGCATGCAGCCCATAAACATGTCGAAACCACAGTTACGATGAACAACAAAAACTCAGTTTTTTTTTTTACTTGTTGCACAGGAATTGTCGTCTGTACTTGATGCCAATCCTTGTGTTGTGTTTAAAAAAACTGATGGATGTTTCCTTGGAAGCAGTAAAGTGTGCTATCTAATGACTAAGTAACACACAACAATGTCATACTGAGAAATGATAAAGAAAGTTTAGTCTGGTTTAGATTTCAGATTTTGAATTTAAAAGTGTTTTTTGTAAAACCATATCACAGCAGAGAGTTGTGATATAAGGTGTGAAGAATTTTACAATTTACTGTGATTCACAAAGACTTTAAACACTGTTACAGAGGCACAAACTCTGCTTTCGTTTTTCAACACAATACAACTGCTTGAGTCCATTATGTTATGAAATAAAACAGAAGTGGTAATGTTTAATTATGTATCAGTAATACTAATGCCTTATTCTGAAAGCCTTTTTAAACAAGCAGTTCTTAAAGTGGGAGATGGAAAGTGTCTGCAATTTGAGTTACATATCCTGGAAGTTGTCCAAAGCATAAACAGGATGTTAGAACAATGAGCATAAAATGAGTATGATTGTTTTACTGGTTAATTTAAAAACTAAAAATTATGCAATTAGGATTACACGGAATATGTTTTTTTAATTAAGACTTTGACTTAACCCTTTAACTACCCCACCAAAAAAAAAACTCTTGGGTGACTGATGACAACAAGCAATGTTTTTTTTTTCAACAACATACCCGTTACATTTCAAAATATTGACCTCTACCAGCTTTTTTTTTTTTTTTTGCTGTTCCTCTGCTTGAAGAGCTCTGTAACCTTTTTCTCCACAGTGACATGGAAAATCGAGATGAGGGCATTGTTGAAGTAGGTGAACAAGACAAAGATCTGCAGGTAGATGTGTAGAATTTTGACAAATTTACAGTCCATCAGTTCTTTCATCGCTGTAAATAAACTTGCTATCATCATGAGACAATGTGGAACCCACAGATCAGAAAAGTCAGGAGGACCGCTAGAACTAGTGGTTGTCTTATGTTCAGCTTTATTGTATTGAATGATTTGACCTTTCAAGGTTTTAATAGTTTTTACAGTTTGAAAAATAAAATAAAAATAGGAATGAAGAATCCAAACATGACAAATAGAGACAGACTTGTTATGCAGTAAAGTTTGTGGTATAAGTACTAATACATAAGGTTGTAGGAGCACGAGGTTTCAGTTCCATGTAAACAAGTGAATTGAGACTGAAGAGGAAGCCCAGAATGCATAACAACAAACAACCCAGTTTGACATACATTGGGGAATGTATTCTTTTATACGACACACCAGAGCAAAAATAAAGATATGCTGATCAGGACCATGATATTATAACCATGACAAAGAAATGAATGTGACAAATTAACACAAATGAGTTTAGAGTTCCGTTTAACTTCTATTTTGTTTATTCTTGATTTAGTTTTATCTGCAACACATGTACCATGATGACCCTCAACTACATGTTTATTTAGAAGCACTCGAACAGAGCAAACCTCCGCCAAGGCCATATGGACTCAATTATGCTAAAAGGATCCACCTTGGAAAAGTGACCTATCCAATGCTTTATACTAAATATATAACATCATCTTGCATGTATTCATACATAAAAGTAAATGATGGAAATCAAAATTTCAATTTATTCCAACACATTTATCTTTAAACACATGTTAGAAAAATAATACTGAATCAATGTAATAACAGTATCATTCAAAATATAACCAGACATATTTTGTGCCCATACAGTGAAGGTATCATGTAAAAAATAGTTTCCAAAGAAATAAACAGTAAGATTACAGTTTAAATATTCAACAAAATATTGACACTATCATAGTGAGAAAAATAAGTATGAAGAACTTTGTCATCTGTTCCTCTATCCTGCAATAGTGAAGAATCCTTCAAAAAATTCCTGGATCCGGATCATGTTCTGGATCATCACCAAAATGTAATGGTGTGTTCCTTTGGACAATACTAAATAATAAAAATGTCATCAAAATCTGTCCTTAAGTTGTTGAGTAATTTTGTCCACAGACAGACAGACAGACAGACAGACAGAGACATACGTGACCAAAAACATAACCTCCTTGGCGGAGGTAAAAATAAAAAACATTACTAATTTTACCCACTAACATTTCTTCCTCTTTCTATTTTTCCGTTTGGGACGGGCCACTCCCTGGACCCTCGCATTAGACGTTTCTTGGCACACAGTAGCGTTTTATAGGGTAAAAAAACAAAAACACTGGTGACTGCGTCGTTCTCTCCAGCACTCACAGACGGCCACTACGCTCATGATCTTGAGAGACATTGTGTCAGGAGAACAAATACTAAAGTTTCTTCCGTTGCTCCTAGTTTTTGTTTTTTAATTTTTTTATAATTATTATTTTATGTTAGTGTCACAGTTCTAACCCTCCTTTTTATTATGGCTTCAGACTGGCAAAAAAGACACTCAAAGATCTTATATAATAGGGATCTATTTTAGCCATTGAAGTGTTTTTATTAACATCCCTTCATGGATCAGTCAGCAGCAGCTTCTTATTAACACGATTCGTTGAAAGCCTGGATGGGATGGATATCTGCCTGCAGCAGGGAGGGACGCAGCATGAAGAAGCCTTCTGTTGATTCTTTGGGACCGGGCAGGAGCTCACAGCAGCACTCACCGCCCAATGGAGAAATGCATTCACGTCAGAGTCTCTACAACACCAGAAAGAGTCACTAAATTTTGTACTAGTCACTTTTCTGAATAACAGTATCTAGAGGGGTCTGAAAATTCAGTAAATATCACAACAAATTTGCTAAATTGGCACAGTTGTGTTCCGGAACCCGTTGCCTCTCATGTCAGCGAGCTATGTGTCGGGTCAATTCCGTCACGCGTTGAAACGGTCAAATTATCGTACATTATGGGATTTTTGGAATTATTGATTGTACATCATACAGAGGGCAAAATTATCATACAAATTCCATAATTGTCTGGCAACACTAATGGAACCAAAACATCTCACACACCAACCATACAGACACAGAGCATGATGAGCATATGCTGCATTCCCACCGAAAGCGTTTTGTGCTGCCGAAAAGCACAAAACGCCTACTGTTGGCCGCTTTTTACGTTCACACGTTCACCGGGGCAGAGACTAGACGCGCGGCTGAAGAGGGAGGAGCGTCTGGGTCTTTTTCCGGTTGGTCTCACCCGCGGA
>JAUBOC010000002.1:8195427-8208631 GCA_032275365.1 Anablepsoides cearensis
GAGTGATGATGATGATGATGAAGGTGCTGCTGGGAAATTATGAATGAAATCTAAAATGTTTACTCAAATCAGTATTTGTTTTGAATCCATGGCTTATGCAGTAAAGAATTGTCATTTCACTTTTTGTGTATCCATTCCATAAGTCATGCACTACTATTTTATGTCCTAGAAAACAAATTATTTCTTTGAAGACATTATGTCATAAAAATGTGATTAATTAGATTAATTAATTACAAATCCTTGAATTAATTAGATTATTTTTTTTAATCGACTGACAGCACTAATAAATATGTATTTATTGTGATGGAGGAGGCTGCAGTATGGCAGTATGTAAAAAAAAAAGATAGGGAGGGCGTTGCCAACAGCAGCTTATTTGCATAAACAGGTCATTCTGAAAGAAGCTCAGAACAGGCAAAACTGACCAGGTGAAATCTCATTATCTGAAAATGATTTTGTGTATTAAATCTAATGAGCATGTTTTGTATAGCCCACAGATGTATCCCTAACTTGTTCAAAAAAACTTAATAGGTCATCTTTAAAGCTCAAACAATTTTCTAAACTGGACTTTGGAAGGAAGGATCAAATAAAATTTGAAATAAGACCCACACCACAGCTGTGTGAAAAGCTCTGATATGAGTGGCTGTGTGGATGTACTGAGAATTTCTGCTTTTTTTTAACTTGTGACAATATCTGGACTCAGATGGGATATTGTGAACGGTGCATGGAATTCATTTATAGGTTAGGGAGATGAAGGAAATGTGCATCATATGAGCTACATGTGCGAAAAAATATTGATCTCAGATATAAAACATAACTTATTAACTTCTTCCAATCATATGGGGAATAAGTTGTTCTGTAGGTGTTCATATGTAAATCTAATTCTGATAAACTGAGTGCCTCACGATTGAACCTAACCTCACATCACTGGCCTCTTGGATGTTTTACCTTTTTACTGTTGTCATAAATCCGTTGTGGTCAGTTTAAGCAGGTCTTTTTGTCAAATAAAGAAACCCTCTGTATTAGCATGTTGAAATTAAATTTCTACGAAATAATGGCAATTAAAAAAAATATGGAATGTAAAATATATTTAAAAAATTATCAGTACAAATTACAAGTCACAATGCAGAATTCAGATTTCAAATGAGTTCTGGTAAATTCATCACTCAGTAGAAAGTAAGTAAGTAGATTTTATTTGTATAGGACTTTTTACAGAGGGTAAAAGGAATAGCATATCCATCCATTTTCTGTACACGCTTATTTGTTTCAGGGTTGCGTGGGTCACTGGTGCCCATATCCAGCAGTCACAGTGCGAGGGGCCGGGTACACCCTGGACAGGTCGCAAGTCCATCACAGGCACACACATGGAGACAAACAACCATTCACTCTCTCACTCATAGGGACAATTTAGAGTTATCAATTAACCTAACAGCCATGTTTTTGGTCTGTGGGAGGAAGCCAGAGAGAACCCACGCGTGCAGAGAACATGCAAACTCTACCCAGAAAGGTCTCTTGATTTGAACCGGCAACCTTCTCGCTGAGAGAAGCGATGGCATATAATTAACAGAAATCCTGGAGAACAAGTTGATGGTGTTGCAAACAAACTGTGAGCAGTTCCTTATTTCTTGATGTTTTCTTCCCCATTATGTCAAATCACTCTACAGAAAACACCAATCCACACAAAACACTGTCAGCTAGAAAACCTGGGACCATTAAGGGTTAACCTATTACATCATTAAACACTTCACAAATAAATATTTAGATTTTATTTAGCGTGGAGGCTGCTAATGTAATCAGTGATTTAAGTTGTCATGACATGTTTATGATACAAGAGAAAATCGTTTTCGTTTTCCTTCTTATTCATGTTGAATCAGCTCCGGGTGAGTCAGACGGAGTTTTCCAGTGTTGCATTCCTACAAGAAGAAAAAGGAGCCTGGGTAGTTTCTCTCTTTGTCTTGGATCAAGATGTCAGCACCAAACAGTTTTTTTTTTTGTTTTTTTTTTATTGAGTTAGTCCTCGGCTGATCGTTCAAAGAGAAAAGGTAGGATTTGAGTGCTGAATTCATTTATGGATCACAGCCAGTGCACACGTTTAAGTTGAATGGTATGTCAAAACATTTAGAACGTAGAAATAAACTATAAAATATACAACACTGAACATGACCCTGAAGCACCAGCAATGGGATGATATACAACAGATTTTACTTCTTGGAAAAGAAAGGGGAACAAAATGGCAGCAAAGTTCTGAAAGGCTGACATAAATACATAAGATGTGGCGTATTCTTTACAAATATTGAATTATTTGATGGTTTGTTTTTGTTTTGTTTTGTTTTGTTTTGTCTGGCTTGATGTTTATTGTCTCACTGTAATTTCAGTCCTGGTATATGTGGTAAAACTTTGATTTCCTGTTTGCTGCAGCTCCCCTTCGTTTTGAGGACACCTAAGGGTGTAACCTCACCCACAACCCACAGTGAGTCAACACTGGACCATTAGATGGTTTTCTGGAAAGAAATACAAAATTAGGACGTCTGTCTTCACAAACCACAAAAAAGAAAAACAAAACAAACAAAAAAAAAACTGTGGACAACTGGAAAATCTTTGACAGAATCCTGTTTCACCTCTGAGTCAGAAGCACCAGACACTCTGCAAGTAGATGTTCTGATTCCTCCATGACTCAGTTTTTTTCTAAATAGTCTGAGATTTAAATGCATTGCAAAAATGCTAAAAGTTCTACAAAGCATGCTATATGTTTTATTTCTTGTTTCTGATCCAAACAAGATATTTTATTTGTATTTTCAGTATTATTGAAAAACATAGATATTTTCATGAAAAGCTTGTTCACAAGAACTGAATATTATAGCACATTTGCAACTCTGATATATCACAAAAGTTAAAATCTTGGCTCAGCAGCTTTATCTTAAGCATTGAAAAGCTTCTCATTTTTACAAAAACAAAAATTATATTAGGAAATATTCTGCTAACATAAATAAAGCAACTTCACCTGGAAGAAACATTTAGGCCATGCATAACAGAATCACAGCAATAAAGCTCCGGTAAATAGTGACAAGTTTAAATTCTTTAGACAATATTTAAATTGTTTTCCGGAGCAAAAATAAATATTGTACAGCTTATTTCAAAGTCCATTTAAGGAAGAAATGTTCAATTCTGTGAGTTGGTTAACACCAATGTTTTGAGAGTAGATGATAAGTTTGAGCGCGTGGACTCAGAGTTTGTTGTTCTTTTAATTCTCCACTGCTTCATGAGCTCATTGACCTTTTTTCTGAAGTTCTTCCCAACAATAACATAGAGGATTGGGTTGAGCACGCTGTTGAAGAAGCCCAAGTAGGTGAAGACCTGGTTGCAGATGTCCAAGACATTAGAGAAGTGACACCCTGTCAGGACCTCAACTTGGGACAGCATATTCAATATGGTAATAAGGTGGAATGGCACCCAGCATATGAGGAAGGCCAGGAGGACCGCCAGGATCAAGGTGGTGGCCTTCTGCTCTGTTTTCTCAGCGTTAAACCTCTCTATTTTCTGTGTTTTTAAAGCCTGAATGATCCTCAGCGTACAGAAGGTGATGATCAAAATAGGAAAGATGAAACTAAAAATCATCAACATCCCATCACAAATCAGTTCTACAGTTTTGCTTGGATATTCCAAATAGCATGCATGAACACCATACTCTGGGAAATATTTCACTTCTCTAAAAGTAAATGTGGGTATGCTCAGCAGCAAGCCAAAACTCCACGTCAGCAGACAGCCTAGTTTAGCATACTTGGGTCTTCGCATTCTTCCATGTGACAAAGCATGAACCAGTGCTATGTATCGATCTATGCTAACTAAAACCAGGAAGTAGATGCTGGAGTAGACATTTATTTTAATGCCCACATTGACTACTTTGCACATAAATTGTCCAAAAGGCCAATCAAAGTCATTCAGGATGTTGACTGCCCAGAAAGGCAAACAGGACACCAGGACAAGATCAGCTGCAGCCAGATTGCTCAAATAGATCTCAGCTACAGTACAGGGCTTCTTGTGGAGGCAGAAAACCATCAGGACAAATAGGTTGAATATAATTCCCAGCACACTGATGGTCAGAATATACACAGGCTGATTGGCAGAGAGCCATTTCCAGGCTTCTAGTTCTGGACAGTCAGAATCATTGGTGTTGTTAGAGTCGATACCCCATGTAGTGATGTTGAAGCCAGGGATGCTGTAAAGAGTGAGAAATGATTAGACACACACAGAAAAGCATCAAACTAGTGAACAACCTGAAAATATAAAATAAGGGTTTATTGCTTCTTTGATTTAGCTGAAAAAGTTGATTAAAAACTTCATACTATTCCAGTTATTTTAGTAAATATTCAGCCGATTTCCAGACAAAGTTATAAACATTTCCAAATCATTTGTCTTGGCCCACTTTTTTTTGGCATCTTCTCCTTCTAGAAATGTTCAAAATTGGGTCATCTTGGAACATTTCCACAGCCTTTCCAGTGTTTAGTCATGTTTTAAATAACTATAAAACATGACTCAACACTTAAATTAGTATTTGAAGGTATTTCAAACAGATTTTATCAAGAAAAATGGAAGAAAGTTAGAAAAGTTGCATCAATATTCTGCATATTTATAGAAAAATTATCAAATGAACCATTTTCTCCAGTGCAGCCATAAATTCTACCCACCAGACATCATAATTATTTTACCTGTTTGAGTCATGTGGTAGAGTATTTACCGTATTATAGTAATGAGCAACAGGCTCAGCTCTGTCAACTAAATTATCCTATGTATCAGTGTGTGTGTGTGTGTGTTTGTGTGTGTGTGTTTGAACAATTTCAGACATCATCTTTCTGTTTAAATCTACTATATTTAAGGATTTAAGGAAGATAAACAATAACTGAAGCAGTTTCAGAGCAATATGTTTACAGTTTTTATGTGTGAAATAAAGATTTTAGTTTCATTGTTTTTTACAAAATTGCAGAAGTTCCTGCTGCAATTTCTGCTTTTCTACTTTATAAATGTTTGGTCTATTTAAAACAATTTCTCATCAGTTTATCTGTCACACTTAGACCAGGCCTGAGCTGACATAACACATTACACTCAATGTAAATTAGAATTGTTTATATTATACATTTTTTATTGAAATTCTGAAGATATTCCTTAAATAACATAGTATTGACAAAAGTACAAAAGGAGTATCCCTATAAAAATGTGTGAAAGTTCACTAACATTAAAAGCGTATGTTTTAGTTCATTTCACAAAGTATTTTTTTGATACTAAAAGTAATCTTATATTTCACAAAAAAACATTTAAAGTACAGTTTTTGATAAAAGTAAACACATTTTTAGCAAACGATGACTTCTAACAAATTGTAAAACTTACTTTACTATAATTTCTAACTTAAAAGAAAAAAGTGTACTTCATGTTAAAATTAAATATTTCAAATAAATAAGATTATACCTCGTTGGCTGAAGAGTCATTTTTCCTGAGTGTCCAGATGTGAATTTTCCAGATGCTCTGCTTTCCTGTTACGAGGTAACTGTCTCACTCCACTGCCTGTCTCTGACTCCCTCTTCTTGGGTAAGCTGCAATTAGTGTGATGTCAACTGAAAAAAGGCAGGCGAGTTTACTCCCCAGTCAGCATGAACTGTAAGTGATGACTGGCTCACATATTTGTCCACCATCCTCTTTAAAGTAAGACTGCCCTTCACATAGTTACGCCTTTCTGATGTAAATGAAATAGCAAACGTTAAGTCCACCATATTTCTGAGATTTTACTGTATAACCACTGTGTTATTGAAATGCATAAACATCAGATGAACAGCAATACATGTATTATTTAACAAACAGTAAGTGTGATGATGGTTTGTGAAAACTTCAGAACATTCTTATAGCTTCCATGGAAAATCAGAGTGAGTTGATGCTGGTGCCTCTTAAAAAATGTTCTTAATATAGGAATCATCTGTGACTTAGTGTATATAAAAGCAGACGTTTTGACATGTTGGAGCAAATAGGTGATGAAAAGAAAGACATAATATAATAAAATTATATAATATAATATTGAGCATTGATTCTGATACCATGTGTGTACCCATACTTCAGTGGTTCTTTGATTTTATTAGTTAATTTCTTTATTTTCCAGTATTTCTGTGTTTCTGTGACAATTTCATTTTAAGTTCAGATACTTTTTCATTGGTGTTTTTTTATTATTATTTTTTAGACTAATCCTCATGTTTGTGTATGCTTGGGACACTTTTTGTTCTCCCCCAGTGCAGGAAGTGTTATGCAACTGGCCGCTCTCTGTGACCCTGCATTGAAAATCTGGTAAAGACAACAGTTGTATTAGATTTCAGAATGTGTAAAATGGCAAAAATCTAACATTTTACATGTTTGGTTGTTAAAGTTTATGATTATACATCATAAAAATGATTTAAAAAGTATCACTTGTTTGGATGAGGAGTCAAGAGAAATCCTCTTTGATATTAAAAGTCTTGTATACAACACCAGAAAAGTGTTTGTCTCTTCACATGTGTCTTAAGAGGATTACATTAATCACATAGTAAATCCTTTCTTAAGTCTGTATTTGGATCCTCAAACAATTTAGTTTAGTTTCAATGTAGGGCTGCAGCCACAGAACCTTGGTGCTTTGCCGTAATCCAGTCACATATAAACATGAACTAAGTTTTCTTTTAACATGAAATAAATGTAACATTACTGGATCTTAGTGTCCATCCCTGACTTAAAAGCAAAAATTCTAGACAGAAAGTCATAGTTTTGACAGGATCTTAAGGGGTATAAAAACCATCAAATTCCTTTATTGTTTTTTCTTTAGGTGAAGAACACATTGTAGGAAGAGCAGCATATGATAACCATAGGAATGTAAATACCAACATAGACTATTTCATAGCAAATGTTTAAATGACTGCAGTAGCTGTTTCAATTTCCATAAAGAGACAAAACTCAACTCGTATGTTTTGTTGGTCAAAAAAATGTATTCCAGTAAGGCAAACGTTTTTGATTTTAACCAGCTGTTCTTGATGTGGACAATTGAGCTGCCTGGAAGAATAGTCAATAAAAAAGCCTCCTGCCATGTGGTTTCCACACCAAAATATTTCAAGGAAATGAAACAATCAGGCAAAGCAATACTGTCAGTCATCTTAGGATTGTAAAGGCAGATTTCCAAACTACTGAATATGACTGAACAATCTGATGAATGTGGAGAGAACAGACAGTTCTTAAGTGGTGCTTGATTGATAAAATGATGGGAAACAGGTGTGCTCGTTTAGTTGATGAGCTCGTGACCACACCTCCAGACTGGATCTGCAGATCCAGCTACTGGCAATGTTACACATCACATTACTTAGAAAAATGGATTTCAGGGTAATACATACAAACAAACAAAAATTGAGCGTTTATGTTCTTTTTACTTTGACATGAGCATGAGACTGAAAAAAAAAACACATGATGAGGCACAAGTGGAAGAGCAGTTTGTTTATTTTATGAAAAACAAAAAGCTGCATTATGAAAAAAACACAAGTATATAAAACAGTTTCCCATTGATCACATGTTCCCAGAAAAACAAATGTGACCTATTTCAGATGACAGAGCTGATCTGGATACAGGACAAACTCCCTGCGTCCTGAACTGCTGTTGCTCTCTTGGTGGACAAAAGCCAAAAAAACAAAGAAACCTGTTTTAAAAAATATGTTGAAGGACAAGCAAGTTCACAGACAGACAGAATTACAAATGTTTGTGAAAGGAGTTGGTGCTTTCTCAGACAGGACAACCAACTGTTTATGCAAATTACTTTAACCTCAGTACATTACTGTCTGGGTCAAAAAAAAAACTCCTGTGAAGATTAAATATATATATGATAACTGAAACACCAAAGGAGCAGATCCATGCAGATCAAAAATAAATGATCTTTAAGTTTTTTGGGGGAGTTATTTTTTTCTTTGTTTTTTTTTTTTTTACTGCTATAGATGTGAAATCTGATTTAGTTCCTAAATTGCTGATTCAGCCACCCCTCTATTTAACAAGAAGAAACCCATTGCTCGGCATGTGATAGAACCAGTGTGATGACAACAGCAAATAGTGTGGGGATATTTGAAAATGTTTATTATATGCAATGTTACACACATAACTGAATGTCATTATACATCAAGCCTCTTCTCAAATATCGGCTTTCAGTTCAGTTTTCTTTTCTGAACCAGGTTTCCAGTTTTTATTTTTAATTACTCAGTCATCCGAGTGTGACAGTTGGTGTTTTGTCGTCTTTATGCTGGATGTTTCTGCCAGTGTTTGCCTGCCTGTTCTCACCTTCTGGAAGGATCTTGGACCTCAGACTGCCAGTGCCTGTTACTCACCCTGCCAAAGAATCACTCCCCTGTTGGTCACTCCTCTTCTCTGCGCCGATCTCCTCCTGGAAAATGTGTAAGAGAAATTAAACATTTTTTTTCAGTCATCAGTTTTTTTTTCTTAAGCCTGGACTCACCTTGTGACTCACCACTCTTTCAGATTTTTGGATCCACCTGCCCCTGGAAATAAACGTACCTTTTTGTAACCTGAGTCTCGGTTCCACTCACCTCTTGACATTTCCTGGTTCATGTCACAAAGTGAACCAGCATTCTTGATTTGATTGTTACGAGACAACAGTTATTAGTTTTACTTACAAGATAGAATGTCAAATGGAATGTCAACACTGTCTACAAGAACTAAAAATGATGTCATACAGTGCTTTAAAACCATTTAGTTTTGCGAGTATCTTGCTCCAGGTCATACTTTGTTTTGCTTTTGTCTGTGTTTTTTGCAACATTTTCAAATTTTGTTAACATGACACATCATTTCATGAAAAAGCTGCAGAAAACTTATGGTGCAATCTTCAAACATATCCTAAAGTTTTTTCAAAAGCAGTGTTAATATAGAGTAGGAATTGTCTAATCCAAAAGGATTGCATGAAGTAGAATTCTAATTTTCTATTGGTAGAAAACCTGGACGCCTCCCTAGAGGCATATCAGACTGGGAGGAGATTCCGGGGAAGACCCTGGACTATAGCCATGTTTCCATGCAGTGGTAATGCAAATTTTAAAATGTTAAAAAAAATAAATAAATCCTAATTAGGCATGGTTCCATCTACTGATTTGGAGCCAATCAACCAGGTGTAATTTTGTCAGACATTGTTACACATGGCTGTAGTAAACAGGAAGTAGAGGTTGCAAACTAGCAGGGACCACAGATCTCAGGGCAAAGGAGAGAAGTTTTCAGGAATGCATTGCCATTGGACAAGTTGTAATTGTTTTGTCACATATTATGTTGCATGCTGTTCAGAGACGTAGAGAAATAAATGCAACTCATATGAGAACATATGGGATGACGCCGTCAGTGAAAACAGCTAAATTATGTTTTGAGGGAAATGTTCACAACGTCAGACCTTTTTCTTCAAATGTGTTTTAATCTCCCCTTTCGCACATTAACTATTAAAAAAAAAACACCCCAAGTGAGCATAAAAAGTTTTCATGAAATTGAGGGAGTTTTTCCATCAACCTTTTCTATTACAATACTTCAAAATGTGCATTAAAGAAACGTTGATGGAAACATGGCTCTCAACTGGCCTCACAGAGCTGGAAGAGGTGGCTGCAGAAAGAGAGGTCTGGTCCTTCCAGCTCAGGCTGCTGCCCCCGTGACCCAACTTGGAATAAACCTAAAATAATGGATAGATGGATGGGTAAATATTTTCATTAGATTTCTTAACTATGCAATACACTATTGCTTTGCTGTGCTAACAGACTGTCGATCTGTCCCCAAGGTCTCATCTTAGCAGTAATATTAACAGCAGGAACCTTTGCTGTTCCTAAAGAGGCCTGTTCAAAATAAGGAGAACTTGTGACACATTTGTGGCTTGTGCCAAAGAACAGTTCCCCCTCACAGATTGTCTTGTGAGTGTCACACTTACACAAGCAGTTTTGTTTAAACAGCATTGCACACATTTCCAGTTGAGGGTCTGAGTGTAAGGGCATATTTAACAATATTTAAAACAAAAACTCTAAGAATTCTGATTTATGAGGCTGCTGTGGTACTATATCAGTTTCAACAAGAGAACAAACCTTCAGGAGATATTTTCTGAGACTGAGGCTTATTTGAACAACATCACAACTAACATCTTCAGGACTGAAACCAGATTTTTCTCATGATTACAAAGGATCAAAACGTTCCTATAAAATGCAAAAATCAAGAACATCTCAACACTTCGGCAGGCCTCACTTTGACTGGAAAAGAAACGTGAACTGTACAGAAAAAGACATACTGGGACAAATATGCAGCTTCTAAATGAAAAAAAAAAACGTAATTAATGTATTGCTTTGCTCATTGAGTAGATCATTTTTTGTCATTGGTGACAGTAACCATTTTGTTGCACCACAAAATAGTTTTGATTACACCAAATAATGTTGCTAAATACGTGCTCTAAGTGCAACATTTAATGGTTTCCTGAGTGCAAACTGACAGCTGCACTCCGAGGCAGTGAAACATCATTGGGATTGGGGGGAAATTTGAAACCTGACATTGTGGTTGCAAAGCCTGCAGTCCTGCATGTGGAAAAGTCATTTCCGTTATCAGGATATAGTTACTAATACTTTCAGTGGCTTTTGCTTTTACATAGGTCAGTTTCTCTTATTTTAATAAGCCAACTGTCTGGCATTTAATTAGGATTTCCACCTTGCTCCTGCTCCAAGTTACAGGATGTAGTCCAAGGGCAGTTTGACCATTTAAATCCTGTTTCAGTTAAATGAGAACAAGACAAAACATTTGCATCTAGTATGTGTTGATCCAGGCCCATTTCAGAAAATGCCGCCCTGTTGAGGATGCCTTTGGAAGTGTTTTCTGTTGAAAGGCCTACAGTCAGGGTAAGGCATGTCATGCAAAAGGAATGTGTTTTGATGATGGATAGAGACAGTTTGAGCAGATTGCTTGTTATGCTTTTTATAGGTTGTATCAGATAGTGGAGCTTATTTGATTTGGAACCAATGTCTGTACCATCATTTTTATTCAAAATATGTGGAGACATGATAAAAAAAAAACACACTGTATTGATATTTTTGGCTGAATGATGCATGCAGTTCTGTGTGTGTGTTTGCACAAGAGAAAATATGAAACAAATTATGATTTTACTTATGTTGCTGTGATCATATAAGTTCAGCTTTGCAGTAATGTCACCACTGAAAGTATAAAAATACATAGTAAATGTGTTGCAACCATTGCAGGCCTAATCCTTGTATTTTTCCTTGGTTTAAATGTATGCTTAGAAATGGCAAAATTCATTATTTGCTGCTCAGCCCACAACAATAAACTCATTATTCACTGGTGCTGCGAGTGTTATCAGAGAAGATAACCCACCCCCTCAGTTTGATATCAGTTCTAACCCGCCAGCCTCTTCCTACACAAGCTCTAAT
Organism: Anablepsoides cearensis; assembly: GCA_032275365.1. Taxonomy (NCBI): domain Eukaryota; kingdom Metazoa; phylum Chordata; class Actinopteri; order Cyprinodontiformes; family Rivulidae; genus Anablepsoides; species Anablepsoides cearensis. The sequence continues at coordinate 8,206,872 of JAUBOC010000002.1, forward strand.
CGTCCGATCTAATCACATTCTCTCCACCAGAGCTCCATCATCCAAGCTTCAGTCTGATGACTCCATTTATTTCAGATGAACAACACAACAAGCAATATGCGTTGTAACAACAACAAAAAAGCCATAGGTTAAAAAACTAAAAATCATTTTTATTAATGCATTAGCTAAAACACAGATATATGAATATATTGTGACAGCTTATCTGTCTGACACTGTCTCATGATGACTGTGCAGCAGGATCACAAGGAAATAATGACCGGAGTAGCATTCTATTATAAGAAAATATTTCAGTCACAGTGTTGCAATGTCAAGTTCCAGTTCCTTGTTTATTTTGGGTGTATCTCTGTCACAATAGTTTTTGGTGTGTACTGTTTACTACAAGTGTACATTTTAAAAGACTTGATTTGTGAGCTGTGACCTCTGACAGGTGGAGCCCCTGAAGGCAGAGTGAAGCATTCATTCTGAAGTTGATTGTTTTTATCTGGTGCCGGTCACTTACCCATCAGATCAGTGAAGCAGGTTTTCCATATAATCTAATTGTCAAATTTATCTTAGTCAACCTTTCATTAAAATAATAATTTGTAGCATAGTCACATGAAAGATGCACTAATGTTCTTACCTAAAGCCTTGAATTACAATGTTTTGTATAAATATAGACCTGAATAAATGTGTTTCCCTGCAGAGGTCAAAGAATAAATCTCAGCAAAGACCAAGATAGGAGCTCTGGCAAAGCATCCAAAGTTCTTTTTCTGTAAAACTAACTTTGTTTTATTTTCTGTATAATTAAATTACACATATTTACACAGACATGTCTGAAAAATTATTATATGTCATTAAAAAGATTCTAAATTTATTCCTAAATTGTTCTGTAGTTCACAGCTTTGCCTCATGGCCATTCCGTGTGGAATTTGCATGTTTTTCCAGTACTCCAGTTTCCTCCCACAGAACAAAAGCAGGCATGTTAAGATAAAATAGTGGCTCTAAATTGTTCCTACGTGTGAATTGTTGTTTGTTTGTTTGTGTCTGTGTGGCCCTGTGATGGACTACGCCTTTGTAGAGCGTATCCTATAGTTCTCGCAATGTGACCTGAAAAGCAAGAAGCGGGCAGGTGGATGGATGAACATGACTGCGTTACGTTGGATGACCACACCAGTGAGCACAAAGTTATTATTTGTGTGTGTGTATGTGTGGACGGGTTTTTCCTACAACGTAGGGAAAATTTTCCCAAAAAAAGCAGTCATGTGCAGGCCGAAGTGCATCGTGGGGACCAATGCCGGGTCCTCACGGGTCCAAATGCAAATTTACTAGGGGTGCAACAATACATGTACCCATATCGAACCATATTGAACCGTTCAATACAGTGCTTTCGGTTCAATACACACTTGTATCAAGCAATACCGATTTTTTAAATGTATTTTATCAGCTTGTCTTCTTAAGACACTCTGTGTTGAAGGATCAGTGGATCTGTGTTCAACTACTCCACATAGGCTGCATTTTTGAGCCCAGATCCACGGAGAAACTTGCTGTTTCAGCAACATTTCATTTTAAAACTGGACTTTTGGGGTTAAACAAATGTTGGCATGGAAATTTCTCTTTTTTGTATAGAAAAAATGTTTACCGTAAGAATAAAGTATCAAACCGAACCAAAGCGAACCGCACCGCACTGCAAAAAATGTCTTTCTCACCAAGTTTTAAAACCTTATATCCAGCCAAAAAGTATTTTTGATCTTGTTTTGAGACTGATTTACTAAACAAGAACT
>JAUBOC010000002.1:8236487-8253869 GCA_032275365.1 Anablepsoides cearensis
AACGACGTCGATTTTCTGCGCAGTGTCTGCTAGTTACTTTAGCGCACGGCAGTGGAGGAAGTGAATGAAGCCAGTCCTTGTTGATAAGGCTTCCAAATTAAAATAAAATTGTCTGACAAAGCCTGCAGCATCATTTACAGTCGTCTTGTTTGGCTCGGTACTTTTCTCCTTTCAGTAGGGTTGCTTACGGCGCACACGATTTTCGGTTAGCTTCTTAGCTTAGCCTCTTTCACAGCGTCGCGGCCAACAGATCCAATCATGTTAAACTTCAGCAGAGGCCACGCCGCCAGCAAGAATCGCTTTCTATAGCAGAGAGTCCAGACCCTCGTCCGAAGCAAAGTGAAGGACAAGGGTCTGGTTTTTACCAGGCTAAGAAACAGTTGGCAGGATGTGGTTTTTACAAAAATGCTGTAGAAATTTGTTTTTCACAGCATGTCAAGAATAAGAATCCGTGAGCTCTGGGTTTGCCTTGATAATAATACTTAATGGAAACTAGAGAGAGTGAAAATCAGCAAAAAAGTGAGTCAAAAGATTAAAAAAGAGTGTGAAGTATGTTTTCCAGCACATTCTGAAAGATTTTGTAGCTCAATAGAAACTTGTGTTAAGGTATTTTTCATGTCAGAATCAAAATAAATCCTTTTTTGTGGGGACCAAGCGTGTAAACACACACAATAAAAATGGCTCCAGCTGTTGTTTCTGTTTATCCACAAACACAAATTAGAACCACAGATTTTCTTGGTGTGAAGTTAATCAACACAACCCCCATATGGCTGACTGTATGAGGTTGTTTTCTAACATACGCACTCATAATTTGCCCTTTTTTAGGAGTGTGTGTTTTAGGAGTAGTTTCAGAATTGTAGAATTACTTTTTGAAGCTTGTAAAAAGATGTATTCCACAGTCATCCCACCTAATAAGAATTCTAGTTAAACTCCTGCTCTTTGACAAAAGTGGCTTTGTGGCATTCTGTTTTTGCATCGTTTTATTCTCAAAGAGAAACTGCAGCAACCATCACGAAATAACTACAGCAACAGCCTGATTGGCAGAATGGATGTTTTTTGACTGCCTGGCTCTGAGCAGTCAAAAGAAAACTAATTTTTGGGAGCCATTTGTGGACCCTGTGCTTATGTCCTTCATCCAGACAACACAAAGGTTTGATTAAAGCTCAGTGTCTTTTTGGGGAGAGCAATGTGCCCCTTTTCATATGGGTTCTTTATTTATCCCCACTCACCAAACCAAACTAAGTTTAGATTGGGAAAAGAATAATTTTCATGGAACTTCATATGGGGGTTAAAACAATAAGGACATATTGCAAGTTGTGTCATCATGCTTGTAAAGGCTGAATGAAAAAAAGTGACTGCCACCAGAGTAACAACACAATCTCTGAAAAAATAATATTTTCTGCTAATGTTTCTGGTGTCCAGTCACTGCAGGAGTGGAGTCAACAGGCTCCACTGCAGGTTGGCATCAGCAGTTTTGAATGGTTACTATAAGCATGTTCCCTGTAGGGGGAGAAAAAGGAGGAGGGGGTCGACTGTGTGTCATTAATTTGTCACTCATGTGTCATGTTGGCCTAGTTACAGTGGTGTTTCCAGGAACTGTAAAGTAACTATATCATATCCTCTCCCTGTGCGTGTCCTCAGACTTTATCCTGTTTGGTCAGTGAGTGAATGTTTGAAATTTATGCTTTGTTTTGTTTTGTTCAAAAAGCAACTAAATGATGTAAATTATTCAAGGGAAAAAAACATTTTAGAATTCTAGTATAGAATTGTACTATGAGCTACACTGAATTTAAAATTAAATGTATATTGCTCCAAACCATCATAACATCTGCATGGAGAAGTTTCAAAACTCAAGTTGGATGTTAAATTCAAAATGTAAAGTGTACGTTGTAAAAAAATTATCATGGGGGAAGGTTAAATAAAATCAGATTAAGTGTACTTTCTTTTCAACTCATGCATAACAGCAGGCATTCCAAATAATTTCCATATGTAATATAACTGACTGAACTGTAAGTGCCTGATTCATCAAGCAGGCATTAAAGTTGCATGGATCTGAAACGAGAAGGTCACAGTCAGATTTGTTTTCTGTAAAACGTCATAAAACGCTGTAGATATGCAGCTTCTATAAATTTGTTGGGGTAAAGTAACAGGCAGCTCAGAAGCAGAAGAGACACATCTGCCTTTAAAAACGACTTTACCAGGAAAACTCACGCAAGTCAATTTTAAACATTAATTATTAGGTGAATGTGGGACAAATTAACAGCAAGACTGACATGCAATGAATTATTTCTTATTTAAGGAACAGATACAGTATGATGTACTGAATTGATGGATTTAGTGATGTATAGCTGCTGTGTGCTAATGTTGCCTTAAAATCTAAAAACAAACTTTGATTTGGGACTGTTCAGGCAGTGTAGGTCATTATGTACAGCTTCAACTCTTTTTACAGATTGGACAAGAAGTGAGGGGGAAAAATAGAAATACTGAGAGAAAAGGGTCTTTCTGTATATTACACCCTGTTATTTGTTTCAATTTGATCAAATACAAAGTCTCAAAGAGTAAAAGATTGTAAAATGAATTAAATGAAAAAGACAAACAAAACTTTGTTTGAAATCAAATTTAAAAAGTGTCAAATGACCTCACGGAAAAAACACAAAATAAAAACCTCCCTGCTGTCAAACTCACCTGCTGTCAAAAGACAAAAGATGGGTATTAATGTTTTTATTTTTATGTGTTTGTATTTGTTTGAATGTGATATTTCATGAATCAACAGCTGATTACCTCCGCCAAGGGAGGAGGTAATGTTTTCAGTCGCGTATGTCTGTCTGTCTGTCTGTGGACAAAATTACTGAAAAACCTATGGACAGATTGTCATGGAATTTTTACCACATGTGGGTATTTGCCAAAGGAACACACCATTACTTATTGGTTATGATCCAAATAATGATGTGGATACAGGAATTTTTCTTTAATTTGAGGCTGTAACATTATATAAGACGCAGGAATGAAACCGAAAGTAAAGTCACAAACTCGCTGGGAGACATCCAGGATGTCTACTATCAGGAAAGTTGTGATTATTCTGGCAGATTATTCAACTAATACTGCTGATGTTACTGCTGTCTGGAGACATAGAAAAAGAAATGTGATTTTCTTCACGTTACGGGTATAAGACACCGACAGCGCACAGGGGGGGTGCAGGCTGTCTGTGTCTGCGCTGACTTTACGAGGAAGCACTGAAGATGGTCAAACCGTTAAAAACTCAGAAAAGGGGATAAAACAGACGTTTTGCATGGTGGAATCTGAAAAATTTGGAGCGGTGACGAGTCTCTGACTTTTTTCTCCCCTTTTGCGCATGAACGGATGAAATTGGCGGAGGTATGCACTCTCTGAGTGCTTCTAGTTTTTATCTGATTAACATTTGAAGTCAGTCTAGTTCAAAACGTCCATCACAACTAATCAATATTAGCAAACACAGAAATATTATAACTTACTCACTTTTACAGATATTGAGCTAAATTTTAATACGGTTGTAACCGAGAGTCCACTGAGAGCTATCAGACTGTGCACGAGTCAACCCTGTTCGCATAACCAGATAATACATTTTAATGAAGATAATTACTGGATGCATGTGTACAACTGATTATCTTTTTAAAGTCAATTTTATTCATGATGGACCCTACAGCTGATCAGGTTTAGCTTACACACAAACTGTACAAACAGGGAAGAATGTGATGTTAATGAGTCATTCACAACACATAATTCCAGTCTTAACAGATTATACAGGGTTTTGTGATACTGCTATAAACATAAATTTCAAGGTTTACCCCCAAATCAGCTCTGACACCATCATTTTTTCATCAAATGCTCTTAGTTTAAAACTCTGATATGTGTAGTTTTTCAAGTTTTTGATTTGCTCAGTTTTAATTTACATTTTCAAATAAATAAATAAAACTTAAACCAATGAGAGAAAAGCCTTTTAATAAAATCCAGCAGCAAAAAGTGCAGAATAATTTACAGTTGATGTCTAGCCGCCACTGTAATTCATCTTTGCTCTCATTTATCATGTCTAATTATCTTGTTATTCACCATCAAAGCAGTCTTCACTAATACAAAACAACTCACTGCTTGAATCTGCACAGTTTCTAACAGTTTCTTTTTTTCGTTAATGATCTGCCCATCAGTTACACTCAGATTTGCAGTTTGTCGAAGTATGTTGATAAAATACTCAAGAACTTTCAACTCCAATCATATCTCAGTTTTAATCTCCAAATCAGCGAGTGGCAAAGTTGCTTTGAAGTTATTGGGTGGGAAATAATTATTCATGCCAAAATATATATATAACTCCTAGCTGCAGAAAATGAGAAGCACAGTCGTACGAGAAGTATCATGTAAGTCCACAGGTTAGGCCTGTCAGGGGAAGATGTTATTTCTTCATGCTTGGCTGTCACAGGCCATCAAGTGTCCTCTTCCTTCTCCCCAGGACTTTTCCAATGTGCACTCACTCAGGTACAAGAAATGGGGGCGATATTTGCAGCCACAGTGTGAGCGTGCCATAAAATTAGAAGGCACAAACGCACTACAAAATGATGTGGCAGCTAAATGGGTTTTGCATCATCTCTTACCATTTTCTGACAGTTCATCGAGCTTCAGTTATTTTGGCTAATGTCGCTACACCTGTCAGTTAAATGTCATGGTTTATTTACAGTTTACTGACAACGATGGCAAAATAACTTGTCATGAACATAAATTATTTTTATTTTAGGTGTTTCATCCTCAGGAGATTGGTAGTTATGTAAGCCAGTTTCATCAGAGAACAGCTCGTTAAAACTGATTTGTTCCAAACTAAAATGAGACTGACAACAGTTTATTGACCACAGAGGATAAATAGCTTTAGTAATATATTGGATAGAAAAGCCAACAGGTAGTAATAGATAAATTATGTGTGCTTTGTATTAACTTAACTTTCTCAAATTCAATAAAAAAGTAAGTCTATGACATATAATATAAACTTAACACTCAGTCAAGCCTTTTTTATTATTTTTTGTTATTAACCGACAGTAAGAATGCCAAGTTTTTAGTTTTTATTTCATTTAGTTTTTGTCACAAAATGCATTTCAGGCAAGCAAGTAGGAACACAATCAATTCATAGCTTGTAAGAAGAAAATAAATTAAAAAAGAGCATGGCTGAAAGGCAATGTCTGATTTTCATTTCATATCATTTTTATTTATTGTTACTTTTGTCAGATTCTAGTTATTTATGTGACCATCGTGGTTTTTTCTTTCATTAATCAAGGGTACTTTTGTCCGTATTGTAACATCAATGTAATTTTCTGCTCAGCTAACATTTTGAACTAAATTACTGTTAAAATTCACATGCAGGTAACTTACTGACAAGTGTTTCAAATCTGTAATGTATTTAAAAGTTAAAGAAGTCATGTAAATTAATGATGTAATGAACAGATAAATGTTTACTCTAAGCAGCGAGAAACAACAAGTCAGTACTGTTTTTTTCTAATGCAATGTAGCTGATTAATAATGATTTATTAAGTGTTTTCAATGCAATTATATATGTATTAATAACTATTTCTTAGTAATATATAATAGTAAAATGTGAAGTTGCCCCACCAAACCAGAATGTGATTTTTTCTTTTGGCGCTAATAAATTTTTGTTTTATTGTATGAAGCCAGGTCCAAATCAACTACAAGGGAAAAAAAGGCAAAACAGTTTAATCCATTGTTTGAGGAATAATTGGGAGTTAAACACTACTTAATCAGAAAGCTGAGCTGCAGCTGGTTTAACAAATAAATACTTGCATCTTCCAGCAGATCAGTTGTTGCTTCTAATGTCAAACTAAAACAAAAAAAATGGGTGGGCATAGATTTGCCTTTTTTAAAAAGCAGCTTTGAAGTATTTGTTCTTCTCTGCATGCTCCCTCATAAATCTGTGGATTTATTATGACATCAAAGGCATAAAGATCGAACCACCTTTTCAAAAGGGAAGCAGGGGTCTGTTCTGAACGCCTGTCTCTTGTGTACCTATTCTTTGTTATCATGCTGTCATTATGGCACACATGCACAAGGCGAGGGGGAAAAAATATGAAGTGCCCCCCCAAACCCAGCAACAAAAATCTTAGATTAGTGGAAATGTGTCAGGCTGTGTTGAACACAGTGTACTTATTTATTTGTTTTATTAGTTTGGGTTGAATATTCCCTGCTCATAACTCTGCCAGGTCACATAAAAGTTGAAAAAGATCTAAAATCGAGGCAAGATTCAAAACAAAAGCTTTCATAAAAAGCTATTTGCAGAGACGCAGACCAGAGGGGAAATGAACTCTTCGAGATGAAAAGCCTCGAGTGCTATTATTGCTCTCTTCAAATAAGCCTACATTACAGAGACCAGGCCATTTTTAAAAGGGACAGTCCGGGAAGAAACACACTACAGTAATATACCTTCATTATGTAATTCAATTTTTGTCCTGCAACTAAGAATAAAGATGGCTGCAGTATAAGCTTTGCTTTTTCAAATGGTGTTTAATAAAAAGTAATCTTATTTGTGAACTCTTCAGCTTGATTTCCTATAAGTTGGCTTTAATATCAGGGGCAAAGGTGCACAGACAAATCTTTTTGTTTTGCCTCCAGCACGTCTCTCAAACTTTACATCATCTCCTCTGCTTGTATTGCTTTTAAAGCACTTGCTAGTGAGTGATCTAATTTGCTACCAAAGTAGACCAAAGTGTTCTTTGTTTTGCTCAGGGGGGCTTGAAACTGCAAATAAATACATATGGCTTTGTTTGTTTCAGCTGTCAAACACTCCCTCCTTCCTCAACCTTTCGTTCTTGTCAAGCCTCTTTAACACAGTTGTCCGTCTCCTTCAGCCTTGTCAGGTAGAATGACTCACAGCCACATCTTCTCTGATGAAGCAGAAAGGAAACTAATGGGATACACTCTCAGAGAAATAGAAGGATATAGAAACAAAATAATGTCCTATTAGTACAGCCAGGAATGTAAGAAAAATTGGGTTTATTACATATAAAATCTATATATGTTTTTTCTACACCTGGCAAATGTTTATGTGTTGAAACAAAATTAATCTAAAGGCCAGGACCTGAAAGACAAAGCCCTATAGGGGTTTCTCTGCCCTGTGTGGCAAATCTGTCAGTGAAAACAAGTCGGAGACTGGCAAAACGCCTAGAAGGGAACTGAACCCTGTCTAAAACACACCAAGGTTCACCGTAGGTTCATCACACACGACTTGTTGTTACGCCTTAACATCTCCCAGTTAAATGCACCGACAGTCGCATCCTTCACAAGGTGTGCACCGAATAATTTCAGCTCCAAAAAAATAAATAAAAAAAACATAAAGTGATTTGGAAAAATAAGAATCATTTTCTTTTCCTTTTCTTTGTGTGTTTGACATCCTCACAAAGTACAGTAGAGTGTTCCACATCGATGCAGAGTGAACCAAACATAAAAAAAGTGGCTGCGTCCCCCCCGAGGATTAAGGCTAATTGAAAGGATAAAGAAGAAATCGCCTCATTGCACTCAGCTTAGTATTGAAAAGCTTGGCGGTGATTGTCACCTATCAACCCACATTCTGCAGCGCTTCAGGTTGTCGCTGGTTTCACTCTAATGAATCGTTTTCATTGCAAAGCATCGAGGCATCGCTGCCAAATGGAAACAACAAACACATTGTTCATCAAAAAAAAAAGGGGGAAGCTTATGCGATATAGAGCAGCACTATTTCTACAGGGAGAAGGGTGATGAATACAGCCACACACTAGCCAATTATGTAACTAGTCTGCATTGATATTCTGTGGACTGATTCTCATGGTACATGCTCTCAGGATGGATGTTGTTTTGGTGGAAACAAAGCAAACTCCTCAGCTTCTTTGGAAAATTAAATAGTAAAAGGAGATATATCACTAAATATGTTTAAAGTGTTCTGCACAAATACACCAAAGCAGTAATGAGCATTGGTGGGTGTGGGGAGTGGGGGGGTCTGTCTTCCAAAGCACACATTATAATCTGAAAGAAAAATATCTGCACTTCCTCTCTGAGTTGAAATTGTTTTACAATCTTAGCAAAGCTGTTTTAAGTCACATCAACCATCATTAGACAAGACAAAGTGATCACAAAGTTTTAGTGGTTTGGAGGCAGAAAAGTTATACTTAGGATGACTGTGCCTAAAAATACAAAAAAAAAGAAAATCCATTGTGACGTCAGTGTTTAAAACACTGGGCACATTTGTCTGACTTTTCTAAGAGACTGCTTTGAAGTGGCAGACACTGGAGAGCTTCTCGCTCCAGTTAATTAGCCATCTCTGCGCTCAGGCGGCTGCCATCTTCAAAGAAAAGGTGGAGAAAGATGAACCGGGGGTAACCCAACACGGACTCAGCCGGCTGAGAAGCACGTTAACTTTGACCTCATTCAGTCTTCAAAACATGACGGCGGCGTGCGGCGGACACATCGCACCTTAAGGTTTGGTGGACTATATAAAACTTGACATGCAAATCACACCTTAGCCCAGGTGTAACTACTCTATATGAATGCAACGAAGCTGCCATCAAGCCATGTGTCATCAAAACGGACACATCCATGTATGAGATTGAAGCAGGATTACAGAAAATAAGAGCAAAGCAGAGTTTTGAAGAAGTAATGTGCTGATTGTTGCAAAGCTCAGGGACTAGGTCTGTGGTAGAAGGTAAGATGAGCTTTTGTTTCTGCCTTGGCACTTCCAGACGTGCTTTCAGCGTCTGTGCTTTCATCAATACCGAGTTAGCCTCGTTTCTTTATAAATGGAAAATCAGAGCCTGAGTAAATCTGGAGTCTTTGTTTCTGATCTGTGCCACTGTTGTTTTTTTGTTTTCAATGCTTACGCCCCACACTCACAGGTTAATAAACTGTGTCAACGCTCCAAGCAGCCTCGTTCACTCTGCTATGTTTTCCAGTGTTATTGTGGTCCATCACTACATTTTGTCATGGATGACTGGTAGCCTGGTAATGCAATTTTGCTTTTGCCTTTTTTTAAAGGTTTTTTTTCTCCTGCTTGCTACAGAAAATACCTTGTTATTATGATCTTTATTGTCAGACAGAACCTCATGTCACTCGTTCGCTGGGGGGCAGAATGCTTTATGAGATAATGTTGAATGGCAGCTGGTGGGACAAGAGGCAGTAGGATGAAAGCCACATACTAAATATAAAAGCTGAATATAGTGCGGTGCATGATGATGAGCATGCCCTGCTTTGACCATCTTGTGGGCCTGGGGGCTCAGTATTTTTAAGGAAAGCCAGAGATGCAAAATAGTTTGTTTGAACCAGGGCAACATGTTCATAATGAACATATCTATAGCAGGGCTTGGACGCTGTTAACAATTTTCATTTAAACATCAAAAATTATGGTAAATCTAAGTTTGTAGTCCACAGAACTCTATTATTAGCACAGTTTTAAAAAAGACAACATGACAGAAAAACTGAATTTAACTTCATGACAATGCAAGTTTAGGTAAACTTATTACTTAAAAACTACACAAAACATCTAATTTTATAACAATCTAAAATGTTTAAAGTAAAAAGCCCTCAGCTAATAAAACAAAGATTATCCTGAGCCTATCATATCAAATGCTGGTGTTTGAGTTTACGACAGTAGTTTTCCAGTTATACTTATTTCTTAAATGTAGGTACTCACTCAGTGTAAACACAACACACGTAGAAGCTCCAGTCACATGACTGACCTACGTTAGGGTGGCTGTAGTCTTTATAGGTAAACAAATATATGATCTGGCTAAATTCAAAACTATGTAAATCTAATCATATAAAGAAATTGATAAAAAGCAAACACTTCAAATGAGGAAAACAAGGATATAAGGCTCAAATTTAATTAAAGGAGCCAAACAAAACTGGTCTCATTCAAATGGAAGAATAAAAGACTCACTTTATAATTCAACTCTTAAAATACCAGTTAAATATTGATTTCATCTCCCTCTGGTGTTAGCTAAATATCTACACTGTACATATTCTAGACAGACTTAAAACTTAAGTAGTATTAGTTAACAAACAAAAAAAAGTTTTAACATTAAACTGAAGCACTTTTAGTTTTTTGTTTTCCATTTTAAAACCTTGATGCTAATCTTGTAAAGCTTTTCTGTCACCTTTAGATGTTGTTTCTTTAAGAAAGGACAAAATCATTTAGACATCCATTTGCTTTACATCTAAATCTTTTTTCCAAAATAAATATTTATTGAGCTGTACCGATACTTTTCTTTCCCCCATTAGTCATACTTAGCTCATCATGCAAGAAAGGGAGGAATATAATTACTTAAACCATCTACTCTTTTATGACTTATTATTCCGCCTCACTTTCAGTCCGGTTCATAGTAAACAAGGACGCATTCTCAGATGGGTCGCATGCTCCAATGCATTTCCATTTAGAGGGCCTCGATTTAAAAAGATTTGGGAGCATCTGGCCCAGCCGAAGAGCCCTTAGCGGAGAAAATAATACCATGAACCCCTTAATGGGTGCGCAGAAAACAGCTAAGTAGATGGAACCAAACAAACCTTAAGGCAGACAACAACAAAAAAGAGAGAAGTGAGTGCAGGATGAAAAGGCTTTAATGCAAACCAAAAAAAAGGCACAACATGGAGCAAGTGCTCTTTTTGAAGCTGAAACTTAAGCATGTGTTTAATATGTAAGGTGGTCAGATATTTTAAGAGAATTGACCCATTTAGGATGGTCAAGTAATGAAAAGTCCATGAAAATGACTATTTTTTTTTAGATAATAATTTACTTATTTGACTTTTTAAGTCAGACACAAACACTTTTTAGAGAAACAAAACCTGACAAACTTTAAAAGTTTGATGAAAAGCAAGTCAGTATTAGTGCCATAAAAGAAGGTTGCTGCTGCTTTAAAAACAGCAACAACAATCATGGATTATTTCCTTCTTATAATAATGAACTTGTTGACCAGCCACACCCATGAAATGAATGAAAGTTTAAAGAAAAGCTTGTGCCTCACCTGCGCGGCCATGAAAGACAGATCCATCCTGTTGCTCCGTTCAAGCCAAGGCACTCAGAGAAAAATGCAAACGTGCATGGTTTTTTTTTTCCTTCTTGTTCTTGTTCTTGTTTCCCTTTTCTTCCTCCTCAGAGCATCTGTCTGTTCTCGCCGCTCGGCATCCACAGTCTGCGTGAGTTGGCGGACTTCACCGGCAGAACATGTCGTCGAATGGGAAGAAAGAAGCGGAGGATGAGGATGCTGAGAGGATGGAGAGAGGAGAGGGACGCGAAGCAGATGGAGTGATGGAGAGATGTGGCTGCGAGAGGCAGCAGGAACGAGGAGGAGGAGGAGGCAGACTGTCACATAATAACAGAGGAGGTGCGAGTCACAGTCTTCCTCTCTGCTTTGTGTCTTTCTATAAATCTTTTATTCTCTGTTTGCATTATGTAATGTGCACGGTTGTACTGGAGGCTGTTAGGGAGTAAAACAGTCTCTGCCTATCACCCGCCACCGAAGGTACAAGGGCAACAATGTTTTACCTGTGTGTGCGACTGTTTCTGTGTCTGTTAGCAAAATATTTAATGAACCACTGGACGTATTTTTATGAAACCCTCAGACATTAATCATTAGATGGACAACTACAACTGATTAACTTTTGTTGTCGATCCAATTAAAGATAACTGCCATTACCAACCGATATTAGAAAACACTTACTTGCTAATAACTCAAGCAGTTTTGCAGATGTGGAACTAAAAGTTGTGCTAAGAGTCGTGCACATATTATACTCCATGTTTTAGTTGATTACACAAGATTTGCTTTTATCTTTTGAAATTAACTCTTGGAGTCAACTCTGTCTGTTAGCAAAATTTTTCATAAACCTCAGGACAGATTTGATTGAAACTTAAATTAAGTAACCATTTGGTCTGTATTTACAGTCAGTTACCTTTGTGAGTCATCCCAACTCAAGATGGCTGCCACAGACCGCTGACCTTAGCCAAGAATAAAACAGCTATAACTCCCTTTTCTAGATACTGAATGAAAATCTGACATGGTAGTAGCTGAGAATCCTTAACATCTTATATTTTGAGCATTAATACATCTCACAACATTGCACAACATGTTCCCTCTCATGATGAGTTTTAGCTTAAAATGCATCATAAAAAGCTGCAAGTGATATGCCTTCTTTCAAGCAAGGCTAAGTTTTCTTTTTCATTTTTTGTTGGAGGGGGGATTTTATTTTCTCACTTAACAAATCCTACATATAAAGATGGAAAAAGACCTATACGATCGACAATCAGATCAGTTTTCCTCAATAAAATCTTCAATCCACAGGAAGTGAGTACAACCAGCTACCGCCTCAGGCAGAAGGTGAAAGATGACAGATTTCTCTTTGTCATTTCCTTCTTTTTTTTCTTGTTTGCTTCTCTGGTTAAACCAGTATAATGTAAGCTAGTTTATAAGATAACATATTTGAATCCAACACAGAATGACTAAAAGCATGTCCACATGGTAAACCATTAGATTATGAACAAAGAGACTCCAGCAGCCACCACCGTCTCTGGGCTGATGCAGCTGTAAATCAAAACCCACCTTTTTGGCGTGACATTTTTATCAGTCACATGGGTCTGATGTGAATGTCACACTGTGGTAGAGTGCCTCGCTGAAGCAGGCTTCCCTTATAACATATTTAATATATTTCATTGTTTAAATTCAAAATGTACCCAAATATTTCTAATTCAGTCAAGTGAAAATAGGAAAAAGAAAATGTTTATCCACTTCTATTTGGAGCTCTAAACTCAGTTCTGATGTTTCTGCTTTCAAAGGGGGAGTTAATTATCTCTAATTCTCCCACCTGTGTGCAATCAACCAGTCACACAAGCTGAAATGTGTTTCTGCAGCTGTTGTGAAACCACATTCATGAAAAAGCTTTCCACAGAAGTCAGCTGCAAAGTTTTGTAAAAGTATACATCAAGGTTGGGTTAAAGAAAAACTTGAGTCAACCTGCGACACTATTAGGTCCCTAAAAGAATATGTCAACTTAACAAACCTGCCAAGAGAAGACAAACCACCAAAATTCAGACAAGGACAAAAAGAATTTATTTTCAGGACGATGCTGAAGAAGCTGCAAACTTGTCCAACAAAGAGTTTGTCTGTAAAACATTGGTTTAGGTTTTGTACTCAACAATGCCAGACGTTATGAAATATAGTCATGATCTTGTTTTATTTTGTATAAAATACTTACCACCTGGTTTCCTTTGCTCAGATCCAGTTGTTTTACCCTCCTGCTACGATTCCACAATTACATCCACTTTTACCATTGACCTCCATTATTTGTTTGAAGAAAAGAAAAGAATCCTGTAAAAGTTCAAACAGTTTGGAACCAAATAGTCGGGTTTGGTGATGCCAAAATTAAAGAAACATTATCAAAGAACCTAAAACAAAAAGTTGGTTTTGATGTAAACCAAACATATATTTGTCTTCCCTAAAGTGAAATATGATGCTGGCAGAATTATGCCCTAAGGGTGTTTTTCACTGGCTGCGTCGGAAATTCATCAAAATTGAAGGGATGATCGATGATGTTAAATACAAGCAAATTCTGGGGGAAAATTGGTTTCAGTCAACCAGAGAATTGAAACTTGGAAAAAAGGTGGTTTCACGGTCATCGTTTCAGCTCAACATTGGCTCTAAACATACTGCTAAAACAACAGTCAAGTGGTGTAAACGTCTGGAAGTGCTGTAAAGCCCAAACGTCGCTGTATATTTGTGGCCTGACTTTTGTGCTATGACTTAAAAATTGCTGTGAATTCGTGAGGAAAATCTGTTTCAGTCATCCAAAGAATTGGGAGTGGAAAAGAGGGTTGACCTTTCAGCGCATCAGTGACCCTAAACGTGTGGGTAAAGCGGCAAACACACACACACAGTTCCTTTTTTGTTATGTTTCTTAGTTCTTAAAAACGTTTCTTTCTTCTTTTTTTTTTGAGCCGTGTTCTCTTCATCAATGTCAGCTCCATGAAGTGCTCATAAAATGTTGCAAAGTGTGAACTTTCCTTCTGCATGTTAGAGGAAAAGAGAGATAATTAGGGGTCTGCCACCTCCTGAAAATCATAGCTTTATTCTGAATGCTGGTGGAATTGATTTCACGGTCACTTCAAGTCGAGTGTGTGATTGTGGCTTTCAGAACCGATGCGTCTGACAACTGAAGTATGCACTCGACTATTTACTCCTCAGAGTCAAGCTGAGGGTTTGGCTAAAAAACATGTGACCTAAACGAACAACATGCTAGATTAACGATGGCGGCAGAATAAAGCAGGATGTGTTATTCTCTAGGGTCCAATTTGCAAGTTGTACTTACGTCACACCAAATGCGTTTTGAGCATCAGGGGTGTCAGGTTTACATGTAAAGTCTATGGTGGACGTGAGTCAAGGGGCATCAGGAACCAATCAACCTGGTCAACCAATCAGAGAGACTCCACTGTGTGACGTAGTGACACATTTCCTGAATGATGTCCACTAACCTAAAACAGATGGACAGGAGCTCTTTAGCTGAAGTCAAGCATCTGTGGTTGGTGTCCTGGCAGAAGATGCCGGCACGAATGTGGGTCATCAGACTGATCTTTAGACAAAAATAGTTCTGAAAGCCTTGTCAGTGTGGAACTCACCAAACTCAGAACCCTTCTGGGTGAATTAATTATAAACTACCGTAATCATCTGGTGGGCACAATGTGCTCTTGCTCTCAGTAAATAAAGCAAAGCTACTTTCTTTATTTCATCTATTAAACAGAGACCAGCAGAGGAGGCTCTCAATGCACAATTTTGACGAGCGTCTGACCTCAAAGTGCACACGTGTCGTGTTTTTGACGCCCAAATTGCGTTTGGTGTAAACGCAGCATTACAGTGTAGGGAGGGATTGATGGTGACTCAGCAATTGTTGTGAATACTAAGATATCTTTCAATACGTTCAAAGTTTGGTTTAAATTTAAATTAATAAATCAAGAAATGATTTTGATTTTTAAAAGAAGAAGCTTGATGAAAAACGACAAATTTTTGGCATCAGATTTGGTGATTTGTCATTTACTTTAGTAAAAGACTGGAATGATGGGTTCTGGCGTGCATCCTAATGCTTAACCTTTTGCTGCATTTTTTTTATTTATATATATATTGTTGACCACAACCCCTGACACAAGGGGATAAAACATATTTCCTGAATCAGCATTTCACACTTCTTCTACCCTTTTTTTCTGCTGAGCGTGCATACATCATGTAGCCTTATCCCACCCCAGAGTGGGAGATTTTCATCGCTACAGTAGCTCCACTTCCAGTGTCTGTGGACCAATCTGTGATTAAACTTCTGTGTGAGCCTTGTTGAGAAACGCTTTGTGCCAATAATACGTACTGCCATAACAATAGACTAGTTTAAAAGGTTGTTTGCCTTTTTGTGGAGATTAAACACTATTCAGTGGGGAAATCACTGAAGCCACTGACATAAATCTCCTCCCTAACAAGAAGCTTAGTGGCACAGATGCACACACCTGCATCAAAAGCAGGACCTTGGGAAATATTAAGGCAGGATATTTTTGTTTGTTTTTTAAGTAAAATTGTCAATCTAGTTTAATTTTTATTTAGATGCAGTTTTAAACACTGAGTTAAGGCTAATTTAAAGGCAAATATGTGGTTTTATAATAGAAGATGTTTTTTTAATGACTATTAGTGATTCTGTGCTTTGACATGAAGTCAAATGAAGGTTTCATCCACAAAGGTTGAACACCTCCGTAAAATTGTGTTGCTTAATAATTTTATATAGCATATGTTTGGCCCCAAGTGACTCGCTGATCCAGTTTCCAAAACTGTGCATATTCATTTCCTCCTCTTATTCAGTGATTCATTACCAGCACCATCAGCTTACTGACAGAATTAGAAATTAAACTGATTAATGATGCAATACTGCTGAGATGAATGGTGGCGTCGCGGGGACATTTCAAATCATCACCTGAACTTTGATGATTGAGTGGAAAAAAAAAAAAAAGAAACTCAGATTTTTCATGCAGCTCTGAACAAATGAAGTGAGGTATTTTACTTTTGAAGACTGAAACGTTACGGTTGCGTGATATTTATTTCTCAAAGCTGAAATGCATCTGTGCATCAAACCTGAGGTGCTCTGCGAGTTATTTTAATATGTAACGGACGTGCCACTGGGCATTCATTGGCCTCGATTTTGCAAGAGCCTTAAAGTAGGCTGCTATCAAGCATGTCAGCGGCTCAGATCATATATTCCAGGTTGATAATAACAAGTCGGCCACCTATCTGTATGTCCTACTGTGATGTGACAATTTCGCTATTTCTACCTGTCCATGCACACTTCTATTTGTGCAGCGCTGTTATTTTTGTGTACAGAAACTAGGAGCGGTTTCTTGTTTATACCCCTCGACTCATCCTAAATATCCTTAATCTTGGGGGACGTTTATGTAATTTAGGCCGTGGCAGCTACATGACAGAACCTATGAATAATATTACTTCTGTTTCAAAATCTATTCATGATGGGCCAAAAAGCAATATGTCAAGAATTAAGGAAGGGGATATTTCTACAAAACAAAATAAAAACAATTTATCAGAACAAGAAAATGCTTAGACCTTTTTCTTGGTTTAGCATTTTATCAAAGAAAGTATGTGTAATGTAAAACTGTTTAAATGTGTGATTGTGTAGTACATATAAACGGCTTCAGGCATTTTTTATTCATACATGTGTCTTTGGTTGCCTTTGAAACACATTACAGCAGGTGAGTCATAATTGATTGAAATAAATCATGTGAGCACTTCACAAAATTCAACTCACTTACCCCCTTTTTTGTGTTTCATCAGAGATATCTCATTGTACCTTTCTGAAACTGATAGACTCTGACATGATTCTGTGAAATATGTGACCACAGTGCCATTAGTCACTGAAATGTATTTTTCATTTTGTTTCATTTTCAGTCCATCAGCCTACAGAGCAGACAAAGAAACCGGCCTGCTCTCCTGCATCACACCTAGGGTAAATTAATGCATTTCAGCTCTATCATGGTCTAAAGCAACACTGGTCTCCCTGTCTTTGTTTCTGCGACAGCAGCGCTTAATTATTTATTTAGTCTTAATTTAGCCAGAAAGGTCCCATTGAGATACAATATCTTTTCTGCCAGGGAGTCGTGTTCAATCTTACTGGCCTGTCACATGTGATGAAGCACACCGAGGACCAGATGTACTATTGTTTTTGCTAAAAATGCACAGCATGTGACCAAACTGTTCTCTGTCTGCACATGACAAAATAGTGTGTGTTTGTGTGTGTGTGTGTGTGTGTGAGTGTGTGTGTGTGTGTGTGTGTGTGTGTGTGTGTGTGTGTGTGTGTGTGTGTGTG
>JAUBOC010000002.1:8268400-8281001 GCA_032275365.1 Anablepsoides cearensis
AATAAAACACATTTAAACAAACCAGACACATTCACCAAGTCATTAATATACAAAAGAAACAACTTTGGTCCCAGTATAGAACCCTGTGGAACCCCACATACAATATTACAAAGTTCAGACCTTACATATATACCTTATATACCTTATATATACCATAAGCTTTGTAAATATGTAAAACCTTTTAAACATAGTGATAATTTTCTATTACAAAGTTTTTAGCTGTGTGTGTGAGAGAGAGTGTGTGTGTGAAAAATGGGTGTATTTGCAGGTGTGTGTGTTTTGTCTGCAATGTTAGCAAAACATCTACTGCACCACTGAACATCTTTAACTAATTAATTCAATCTAGATTTATTTAGAGTAATTCAAAATTTAGCATGAATGTAAAAAACAAAATGGATATAACCGACTCAGATTTACAGATAATAAGTCCATGTGGTAGTCACTGAGAGTCATGTTTAACTAATAGTTAGCTGCAGAGGCCATGTTGAATTAAAGCTCTGTGGGTAAAGGCAGCAAGTTATATGCATTCCTAGAAGTTGTAAGTTTGTTTTTTGTTGTTTTTTTTTTTTTTTGTAGAATAATAAGGCCAAGTAATAATTTGTCAAGTTCACCACGTTCCAGGTAATATATTTGGAGCATTCATCAACATGAAAGGATCAAATAACTATATTCTGTGATGTTGTGTGGAAAAATGAAAGGGATGACAACAAAATCAAAGTGTTTTATTGATGCTGAACTTTGGTATAAATGTTCATGAAGTATTTACATGAGTTTTAGGAGCAGAAAGTACCTTAAAGGAATTCACAATCACTGCCTCTAATCTTTAACACTTTTATCTCTTTTGTGACACTTTTTGTCTCCTCAAAAAATAAAGAATAAAAATAACACCAGCTAAGTGTGTGATAACACTCTTTACGTTTTTGTGGGTGGATTAAGTCATGTCATGTGCGCAATTAATGGCTATGAATAATTCATGTTTGCACCATGATCCAGTGCATTAGCAGTTCACCCCCAGACACTGATGCATTCTTGGCTGGAGCTAATGGAATAATCGGCTCCTCGTATTCTTGTCAGGGGAGTCACGCAAAGACGCTTTTGAAAATTAACAACTCCAGAGGTTGTACTTCAAACACCTAAAGAGAAACTGGGATAATTTCAAGGTCATGTGCGTGCGTGGGCCGTAAATAGTTTAGCTGTATTGATGAGATATTTATTGTCTCCATTAAAGCTGCAGCTTCTGAATGGTTGATGTCTTCATCTTTATTTACATCCTGAGAGGTATTAAGTGGCGCTAACTTGGGAGCCGCCTCGGTAAATGATGTTTTGACATGTCTGAGTTATCCTGCAGACTCTGTCAGTTTAATTTAGCGTTACAAGGGGCCACAAGACTTACAATGCTTCATTTTGTGTCAACAAACCTGATAATTCACGATGTTACGCAACAGTCTGTGAATAAATAATTCTTTATCTGGAAATCAGAATAATATTCGAGTCACATCTAAAACATTTTAAATGGAGAAGTCAGATGTTTTGATGTGTTGTTTTGTGGAAAACAAAAACAATATCTTACTTGCTGTCAGGGGAACTTTGGGGGACTTTATCATCCTAATAATCTGCTGGCCCATCACATGCATATTTTTTATGAAAATTATTTTAAAAACTGAGGGGAAAAAATACTTCTGTAAATTAATTGCTGACTGTTCTCTTATCAGCGATAAGAACAATAAAATTCCCGAAAATCTTCTGTGACATTTGGTGTGACATTCAAACATTATCAGTGGCCCCAAATACTTCAATTCTGACTAAATTGACAAGCTAATTATCAGACCGAGATTAAAGAAAATTGCTGTCATTTTAAAGCAGCTTTTATTTCAAAATAGGGTCACAGTATTCCCTGCAAAAACCATTATATAAAACTTTTTACTAATTTCATTTTTGCATCACATGAACTATGAAAACATCACCATGACTTTAGAATTCTAAACATTGTGCCTTTTGTTGTGAATCAAAGCCAGCAGGAACCAGTTTCTCGGAGCTGCCATGTTGTTTTTAGGATTAGATTCTGTGCACTGGGAATGTGGGGTTTTAAGACTGTGTCCAAATTCAGAGGCTGCATCCTTCAAAGGACCCGACCCATGTTTATGTGGGCCGGGTTCTTTTTTGACCGCTAAGACCAGAAGAAAGTGACTTTGAATTTGGACGGTCTAGCCCTCAGGTTTAATTCCACCCTTAACTCTAAGTATGTCCTGTCAATCGTGACAGCACTGAACAGAAGCAACAAAAATTTAAAATAGATAAAAATTAGCAAAATATGTATTTAATAATATTAATATTATAAATTACCTAAATTAGCTCGGAATCAATACATGAAAAAATAAGAGACCCACCATATAAGCTCGTTTAAGATGAATTCTGCTAAGAATAATATTAAAAAACATGTTTATGTAAATGACAAAAACCTAACAAGACAACTGTTTTCAACTTTCATTTTTTGTACCACCATGTTTTATTTGAAACTGTACTACTATCTCTTGCTTTGTCAGCCATTCGAAGCAAAAAATATCTGGTCGGCCCGCAATGCATCTTGGGAGAGACGGGGTCTAGAATAATACACCAAACCTCATATCAAGGTAAAAGGATTTTCTGTAAGTTAGACGGATTTCCCTCCATTTTGCAGGTATACGGACGTATAGGGCAACTTTCTGATTTTTTCAAATCATCTTCAATTTTTTTTACATCTCAGAACCTGTAGAAGATTCAAAAGAAAAACAAATAAAAATTAAATAACCATCTCCTAACCCTCTTTGCTGCTAGAATTAAGTAGAAATAAGTTCTCCATGGCTCCACATCCTTCTTTCCCCGCTCCTCTGTGCTGCATGTTATCTCCACCTAACATTGTGCCTGCCCCCCCTCGCCCCGTGTGCAAGTAATACAGATTTTTGTGAAAAGTACAAAATTTTGAGGTTCAAGAGACAGCTTAAGGGACTGTGATGTACAGGCCCGGTCCTAGCCTGTAAGAAGCCTAGGCAAACGTCTCCTCTGGCACCTCCCAATGAGATGTGGCGCCCTTGACGAGATGCCCCCCTGGGCGATTGCCCACTTTGCCCATATCAGAAACTGCCACTGAAGATGTAAGTTGCCAACTGATTTTGTCATTAAAAGATGCAGCCTAAGTCCTCCCTGCTCTATACAATCATGTTTATTCTGCAAGTAATTCCTGATAAACGTATTATGGATGAACCACAAAAACATTTTTGAGATCTGAGCTGTTTCAGAATGTCAAACTTTGTTCATGGCCCCGCTTTATCTACAACAGGTAAGATATTAACTACTCAAAACTTTTCAAGGGAGCCCTACTTCAATACATAACTTTTGTTATTGCTTTAAAGCATTTTTAAGACTTTTGTTTCACTTTTTTCTAATCCCCATTACTTGCGGGATGACTTTAGCATTTGGGGGTGGGGAGTGCTGCTGAGTAAGCCAAACTCTGACATGATTGCTGCAAAAGATGGACAACTTCAGCACACTCAGTATCTTGGTTTGGTGGCTGTTTAGAGACTCGACCTCGGTTTAATCAGTTTCATGTTTTCTTTCCTCCACCGTAGTCCCACCCCTTGACACTCAGCTGTCGCTGTGCATTTTATGTGTTTGTGTCTTTTTCTCCCAAATTGCCTGCGCCGGCTTTAATATCGCAGAGAACACAGAATCATAAATGAGATTTTGTTCTGAGCCGAGTACAACCTGTTTAAATCACACACTCGCCCTGTTGAATATCAATGGACTTTGTCAATGTGCTGCCAGCTGGATTGGACGCCGCTGTGAAGAACTGAATACAGATCAGACTCTAAGTCACACTTTTATCTTCCTCTGCTTGTTTTTTTTTACTTCTGTCCTTCCATTAAAGGTTTCAATTAACATAAGTGGAATCACTTAAAGAAAAAAATGAAGCAAACTTCACTTGACTGTGTACTTTTATATAAATAGTGATCTAGAACTTTGTCATACTTAAATCAATCAAGGCTTTTCTGACATTATTTTGTCCTTGTAAAAAAAATAAAAAGTAAATGTGCTAATATATTTTTGTTGTTTCACTTTGTATCAGCTAGAGGTCAGCAGCTCATAAATTTTGGCTTAGTAGGTTGTTTAGGAAGATTCTTAAAAAATGTTGGCATTTATTGTGCTGCACATAATATGGAAGAAGCAGACAAACATTATAATAATTATAATACTTTTACTTGTTATGACTATCTTGGTTAATATTTTTATTCTACATTTTTTTCATTCTAAAAACATCACATGAAGTTTTGCTTTTAAACTCATGAAGCTGATCACTACATCTGTTTTATATATCTATAGAATTGTGCAAGATGAACATTAAACAATCTTTTTATACATATGAATTTATTCGTTTTTGCAAATCCTCTCAGAAATAATCAGCAGAGGGCAGTGTGAGCCCACGCTACACCTTTTTAAAAAGCAGGAACTTGATGTTTTGGGTCCAGTGAAATCATTCTGGCAGCTCAAAATAAAGAGACGCCACCACATCAACCTGGCAGTCATCTGCATACGTGTTTCAGCTGCTTCCTGTGTTTTTTGTTTCTGTGTTTAAAGTTGAATAAATCAGTTGGATCTGGATGCTTAAATTTGACAAACAGAACAACTGTGGTGGTTGTGACCCCATTAAAGTGAGTGCCTCTGCCAACTAGACTGGCCTGCTGCTGCTGCTGCTGCAAACACTACATGCAGTGGGTTAGTAAATGTTTTTTTCAGCTGCTCCCTTCTTCAAGGGTCACCACAGAGAGCAAGTTTGTGCAAAATTTTTAGCAATTGTTTTACACCCAAGTGTACTTCCTCACACAACCTAGGCTCAAACCCAAAGTTTTTAAACATAAAAAATATCCATAATTTTATACATTATATACTATAATCACCCAACAGCACTGAAGACATAAGAGGAATAATGTTTTTACCCATCTCTCTGTGTGTGTGTGTGTGTGTTTGTGTGTACATGTTTATGTCCTGTGAGTACAATATCTCATGAGCCACTAGACAAACGTTATTAAAACTTATAGAAATTAACTTGTGGATAAATATTTATAACTGATTAACTTTAGGAGGCAAATCCGCTAAAGATGGCTGCCACAACTAATTCATATTAGATTTTATAACACAAAACTGGCAATAACCTGTTCAGATTTACAAATTCCACACAAAGAATTATATGTAGTAATAACATAGAGCAGGGGTGTCAAACTCATTTTCAATAAGGGCATCATGGTGGCCCTTACAACTTGTTTTTTGAGGGTCACCATGATACTGATGTGGCCATCAAAGAACCAGTTGTAAATAATTTTGACACTTTGTGTTTAACTAAAAATGAAGCACCACTTGTACAACTGACTGAATGGGAAAATAATAATACAGAAATACTAGTAAAAGTAAAAGAGTTTTACTCTGATGAGTTGTGGTAACTAGCAGCCATCTTGAACTGATGTGAACTGGTGTTCCAGTTTAAATTTACGACTAATAAAGTGGGAACTTCCCACTTACAAGCTGTAATTTGGTGAGTAAATTGATCAACATGCATTATGGGAAATGTAGCTGATGTTCAACAATGTCTTTAAAACAGCATATGCTTATTTTAAAGACATTAACACATCTTTGAAGCTCTCACTGGGCCATAAAATGCTGTGGAGGGCCACATTTGGCCTGTGGGCCTTGAGTTTGACATATATAACAGTCTTTCACAACGCATCCCCTAAATGTGAGTCCAGTTATTGTTTTTTCTTATTGTTTTGGTTTTTACTATGCATTGAAAGTGTTAAAAACAACTAATACAAATACATTGTACAGGCTCAGAATATTTTATCTTTACTTAATTCATTTTGAACCCTTATTATGCTTGGTTTCAGAGCCAAATAGAACAAATTTATTCCATTTCCTTCAATTCTCAATAAATCCTTCCATATGTAAATTCATTGAAAACATAATCTTTTCCATTTCATATTTTTTATTTCATTTCATATCATAAATAAATAAAATAATCTCAGTTTAAAACTCTGCCATGAATGGTGTCCTTAAAAAAAATCATCTTAGTCACCAAATGCTATAAATTCAGCATACATTGTAAAATATTTGGCCTCTGAATACACTGTAGTGATTTCTTTAAAACGCTTCACTTTTTGTGCATCCAGCTGACAAATAAACACATTATTTCCTGTTTTGATGTTAGGATCTAACATGTGAGATGGAAACACTGTAAGATCCTTGTTCAGAAATGTACTTCCAGCTACTGCACAGCATGTGTGTGCTACCACTACCAGCTGGACTGATTGAAGTGCACTGGGGTGTTTCAGGTCCTGAATATGACTGTGCCTGGTTTGTGGAGTCTTTTTTTTCTGCCTAAACTTGTCTACCCCGGCCTTAAAATCATTTGTTCGGGGAGTCATCTGTCGTCCTCCTCAGAGTACAAATCAGATTCAAAGGAAGAAGAGCTGAAGCCATTTTGTTGAGCTTATCTGCTGCGGTGGAGGCAGGTATTAAAATCACACCAGATCAATTATTTCTTAGACTTTCCAAAAATATTTCAAGCCGGAGTCTCAACACCAAAAAGAAAAAAACAGAAAGGTTCCTGTTTGAATCAGTAGTTTTTTCCACTCATGCTGTGTTCATATACGGCTCTTTTAAGCGTGATGGTTTTTTGTTTGTTTTGTTTTTTTAGCCCTGTGGTCTGCACTCTATCGATCAGCTCGGTGGTCTTTGTTTAAACAACAGTGACAGATCCAGCCTCAGCTTGAAACCACACAGCTGCCCCCCAACCCCACCCCCCGCCGCACCCCCCGTCTGCTTTTCCACAACTTCTCTGCCCATTAAAAATCCACTCGCTGTGATCTGACAGCTTCAACGCCGTCATCCGTTATCTTTATATTCTGCATGTCCTGCACAATTTTTATTTATTTATTTCTTACAGTTTTAACAAGAAACACGCTCTTATTACGGCTAGAGCTCAGCGATAAGTTCACAAGCAATGAGCTTGGCTGTGTGTCCTGCACGTTTTCAACTTTAAAACCGTGCAGCCCTGTGAGCTGAGACTCAGAGTCAAAGTGCAAATCTTCCAACTTACTGTAAGACTTTCCGCTTGGCTGTGCTCAGACAGATCAGCCTGGATTAGGAAAGCAAAGGTTGTCTGACACTTGACACAAGAGAGAGCTACTTAATCACGCCATCGAGGCCAGACTCAAAATAAATATTAGCATAATTAATCAACGTCAGCTCATTTGGACGGAGAGATGCTGCACTGGAAATTTACTCGTCCTTTTACTTTAATACCCTTTAATTATTCAGTAAAATGTCGATCACATTAATGTTGCCTTGTTTATAAGTTTTACTAAAATCAGCTTTATTGACACATTTAGTTGACAATAAATGTGATTCAGTGTTACAAAAGTCTGTGTGTTCGCTATAATGACCCACTTCCTGAGGTGAGGATGACTACAAAGCATGTTTGATGTGTGAAGTGAGGCTCATGCTTTAAAAGCTTTGAAGCATCTTCCTCTAATGACTCTCTCTTCCTCATTGTGTCTACAGTTAATAAAGGCATGATGATGACGTGTGTGTGTGTGTGTGTGTGGGGGGGGGGATGAGTTGTCTGAATATATTTTATGTTCTTAATACAAGCATAATGACACGAGAAATCATTTACTCTAACATGTTAAGCAAAGCTGATCACTTTTTTTATCGCCCTCATGTGCACGTGGCTCTCGGTGCAGAATGTTATTAGGTCGACTAAAATAATAAGTTTGTCTAACTTTTTAGATAAATATGCATAATATATATAACAAAAGTACAGCTTTTATAGAGGAGATGTTTTTGGTAACACTTCAATTGTTACTCGAGTTGCTTCAAAAGGTTTTTGTTAAAGTTACAAATTGGAAGGTAAAGATGAGCAACTATAAATGCTGAGTTTAGCATTTATAAATGTGTTTATGTAAGTTGTTTTGTCAATATATTGTGGTTTACTTTGGTTTAATGAACATATTATACATGTTTTTGCTGTTACAGCTATTATCTCCATTGTTTCTCCACTTTGACTGTTATTAATATGCATTAATAAATTAATATGCATATTAATTTACTTCAGTTAGTTTTAAACCTGTCTGTTAGACAACCACATTGTTAATTTCTTCCTTTTAGTGTTTATGGTTCTTCTTTTCTCCACATAAATTAATTGTTTCCTTTTTGTTTCTAATTATTCAGTTTTCACTGCTTTTAGTTTAGTTCCATTTTTTTTGTTCCTTGCAATATGCCTGCCTTCATCTTACTTTTTATTATTACTATATATTTACTTTTATTTAGACCAGTCATCACATTGAGACAAGTGAATCTCAGTTAATCAAACTTAAAGGGGACCTAATGTGCAAAATGTCATGTTTTTTTTTCACTTACATTTGGGTCTGTTCTGCTTCTAAAAACAATGTAAGCACCAGAAAAATGCACCCCGAGGTATCTTTACTGTAAGTAAATATATTTCTTTGTGTCTTGAAATGAACTGTTTTAAACACCAACGTTTTGTGACATCACAAACTGTACACCAACACACCCCAACCAGAGCCCAGCTCCTCACTGTGGCAACCCAAGATGGAGCTCCACCCACTTCTTCACAGGACAAAGGTTTGTTCTGCTGTTTTTACAGCAGTGATGGAGAACTGAGACGCCTGGATTCATTTTATTTTTATTTTTGATGGCAATGTTCTAGCAATATTGCCAAAGAAAGTTCTAGTTTGTGTAAATAATTTCACAATGAACTACTTTCGAAACTACAAACAGCAGGATTTACCCAACAGGACTTTCAGCTGAAGGAAACTTCTGTCCCGCTTGTTCCTCACAAATCTGCAGATGGTGACGAAGTAAGTGATGTATTGTGTGTTTAATATTGCTGAAGGGCATGAACATGATTTTTTATTTAGCACAAACTAATGTTTGTAAAATGCACTGCTGTGAGGAAGCGAGCAGCTTCGACTTTCTCCTTCCATAACGCCAGGTCCTCGTGAAGCGCCGACCGCTGTTCGACTTCAGTGCGATCCACGTTTCCACCAGGCCCTCATGAAGCAGCTACAGACGAGTGTTGGCCTCCCCGGCACCAAGGCGCCTGACTTCGGTCTGTCCCTATCAAGTCCTCGCCTGGGCTGTTTACTAATGTAGGACCATTGTGCGTCATTTTCTCATCTCTGAAATGCTAATATAAACGCCATTTTGGGAGGGTGGAGCTAACTTAAACAAAAGGTTGGGAAGGTACCATTAAATCTATTGAACATGCTTTAAATAGCCTACAAATGTATCCTAACTTGTTCTATCAATCCATATTATGTCCTCTTTAAAACTAAAAACAAGAACAGGAGTGAAATTGTGATTTAATATTATTATAAATTTTTTATATATTCTTTAAAATGTGTTTAAAATGTCACCGTGGGATTGAACTGGACAGTTTCCAATGTATTCCAGGAAGATGGAGCAGAATAGGAGAAGGTATTTTTAAACTAAAGGGACACTGAAAGAAATTAAATGCTTGGAGTGTAGACTGTACTGTCTTTGTGAGCTTGGAATGTAAATAGGGAGGCAGCACATGGAGGATAAAATTTTAAATAAAAGCATACCAGCACAGAAATCTTGAAGTAGATAATAATGGCTAGTTTACCATTGCGTACAGGGTACAGTGGTGTGAGAGGTTTCTATTTTGTTATTAATCTGCAGATCCTGCACATTCAGGGTAAGAGTTCTGAATCAGCACAGTTAGTTGATATCAGCTGGTCATCAAGTTAGTTCACCACTCACATCTATAAAGGCAAATGCATCATATGTTTTCCATGTTTCAGTATGATTTATAATAAAGATTAGAACATGTGCTGAAAACCTTTAAAACATTCTCTCTTCCTGCCCAAAAGAAATGTACCCAATGTCAAACAACTCAGGTCTTAGCAGAGGACCAAAAATATTTTTCATCTCAACAAGCCCTTTTTTTGGATGACAGGTTTATATCTCCAACAATATTCCAAAACCCTTTTTTTTATGCATAAAGAAGATTTACAATCTCTCACACTCAAGCTGAACCTGACATTTGGGCACTTTCTCCACTACAGTTTTACATTTATATCAGGATTTGTCACGGCTTTCAAGCACGCTTCCCGATTCTGATCACAGGATTTTTTTTTTCCCTCTATGACAAAATGTGAAGAAGGGAGGATGGATGTGTGGCAATAAATCTATTTAGGAAATGTTTCTTGGGGAGAATTCTTTCAGATCAAGAGGACTCAGAAGTTCAACTGGTTTGACAGAAAAGCAATATAATGCATATATGTTAATGTTGTATTGTTTGATGACAAGATATGAATGTGAAACTAAAGAATTTGAGTGAATGCTTGGTGCTAGAAGATTTTTGCAGGAAAAACGATTTACAAAAATGTTTGCTTTGTTGTTTAATAGCCATAAAAGCTGAAATAAGAAGAAAGGTATCTTTGAAAGTATGTTAAAAAAAAGCTAAATCAAGCACAAAAAAGCAGAAAGTGCATGTGTGCTGAATTAAGCAGTGAGAAGCTGAAATCATCATAAAAAAGTTCAATTTGCTCAAATAAAAAAAAATAAATACATAGGATTAGCTCAAATTGCTAAAAAGTAGCTTAAATTGCATAAAACAGCTAAAAGAGGTACAAAAAGCTTAAATCAGCAGAATAGCTGAAAAGAGCAGAAAGATAGCTGAAAAAGAAGAAAAAAAGCTAAAATGAACTAAATCAAGCTGAAGCTGAAAGAAGATTAAAATAAAGAAGAAGCAGAATAAAAGGTAAAAAGTGCAGTACAAGCTAAGATTAGAGAAGGCCTTTATTGTCATTGTACAGAGCACAATGAAATTAAATTTCATAACACCCATTCAAAGTTTATAAACATTTTAAAGAATTTAATGGATGTTGAATGTAGCTCCATTCATTTTCAATTAGAAAACAAATCTCAGAAAAGGTCAAATATCTCTAAAAGTATACATTGCTGAAATACCAAAAGCTTTAGCGGGAATGTCTTGAAGGAACTGAATATTTTGATGTATAAATCTTAAAACAAGATTTGTGCCAAAAAACATACAGAATGACTTCAATAATTGTGCAAACATTTACACAATTGTTGTTTGTAAGGAAGAGTCAGTGTGGAAATGATGCTCTGCACTGTGGAAGTAAATTCTAATGTGTGTTGCCACAGGTTGAATTTCTTTTGTAAAACAACTGAAGCGGAGTTGGAATTGCCACGCCTGAGTATGTTTTGTTGATTTGGAGTGGTTTGTGTGATGGATGGATTAATTGCTGCTTTTTTCTTCTATGAAACCTGCAGAATAATGTCAGCTCAGCAATCTGCTGGTTAAATCCTTTTATCTTGGACGCGCCAAAAACCTTTTGCACATTGTTCGGCATCAAAAGCAAAAGTGCTTTTTTTTTTTTTTCTTTTTTTTTATAACTGTTCCTCTTGGATCCAGGTGAAACAAAAAGCTTCTGGGCATGTGTGAATTAAGCAGCTGTGCTTCCTCAAATTATTGTATTATTTGTTTATTTGGTTCGTTGCCTCATGCATTTGCGTTTTCAACAAAAAAAAAAGCAAAAGCAAAGCTGAGCTGAGCTGTTTTTAGTCTCATTTTATTTCCCTCCCCAACCGGATTATTTCAGTATGTTCCCCATCACAGAGCACTCTTAATGAAAAGGGGAAATTGTTCTGACACCACTTCATACATATGACTTCAAAGATACAAATCAAAAAGGAGATGGAATGAGAATAAATTAGTTTAAGGCTATGGGATTCTTTGAATCTTTGTCTTCTTTGCTTCAAGCTCTCCCACTTTTATTTTTTTTTCATTTTCCTTCCATCTTTCAGATTGATTTGCAGCAAGACATGGAAATGTGTCCCGCTGCATCCAGAGACTATGAAAGCTTTGGTTCCTGCGTTCATCTCTGCCTTCTTCAGGGCTGAACCTCACACAGCTGGCAGATGCAGTTTTTTATTATTATTGTTGTTCATTAGTACTTAAGCATCCATTTCTTTACGTATCATTGTAAACTGATGTAGCTGATATTCCACATACGTAGACACATTTGAACGACTCACATCATTTCATGACAAAATAAAACTAGTATTCTTCAAAGGAATGCATGTTGCCCACCACCTTGTGTGATCTGTATGTAACGAGGATGACTCTCAGCTACATAAACCACCAAAATTTAGCTCTATATCTTTAAATTTAAATTTTTCCCTTTATTTGTGTTTCCTAAAGTTGACCAACTGTGAAGGTCATCTTGAATTGGGTTGATTCCAAAAGTTAATCAGTTATAGATGCTCATTAAACCATTATTTTCTTAAATTCTCTATTCAGCACTGCATGTTAGCTAACTGACAGACAGAGTTGGCTGCAGCTGGTAATGACAAAGTTTTCAACAAACACACATGCATGATCAGTTAGTGCTCAAAGTGTGTTTGGAATGACTCTCCGGTTCAAGTAGAGATAGATAGATAGATAGATAGATAGATAGATAGATAGATAGATAGATAGATAGATAGATAGATAGATAGATAG
>JAUBOC010000002.1:8304331-8315561 GCA_032275365.1 Anablepsoides cearensis
TGTGGGACCAGTTGTGGATGAATAATGTCAGGTGACGAGTCTGTGACTTTTTCCCTGCAAATGTTTCCATCTCTCCTCAATTAACTCTATTGCAGGATGATATTGGCCTGGCGGAGGTTGCACTCTCTGAGTGCTTCTAGTTTGTTATATTTTATATTTTTCGCACCTTTACACCGAAGCAAGTTGTCTGTGAATCCTGTTTATTGACAATGGAAATAAAACTGACTCTGATTCTGATCTACTAACCCTAGCTTGGATTTATTTCTTATTATCAAAACAATTTTAAAAGCTGTCATATTTGTGACTTAAATTTCGGTATTTGTTTGCTTTTCTCCACTTTTTTGAGTCTCTTTTAATATCACGTGTAGTGTACTCTGAAAGACAAAGATTCTTGAAATACTTGATTTGACTCAATTTTTTGTTATTTCAAGAATGTTACCAAGTAAAATTTTCTTACTCCATTGGCAGAAATTTTTGACTTAATTTGAATCAAATTTTCAAGCTAACAAGCCAAATAAACTTACACATTCTGAAAACAAGATTAATATTCTGACACAATCAGGACTTGATTGATTCGTAAATCAGTCTCAAAACAAGATCAAAAAGACTTTTTGGCTGGATATAAGATTTTAAAACGTGGTTAGAAAGACAGTTTTTGCAGTGTACCCACCCATTTACTGTGGTCAGTTATTGATCACCGGCTTTATCGAACAGCTGTGGTCTAAATCAGGTCATTTTGTGCAGACATGTAATAGAATATCTCAGTTCTGCAGCCTGAGACGCCAGCAGATGTTCCTGTAACATGATGCTCCTCGATGCTGCAGAGGCTTCACCATGGCAACACCTTTCCTGTGGCACCCTGGCATGTGGTGAGGAGGACCCCTGGCAGCACCTCCTCTCCTCGTTGGCCTCGCTGTTTTGGGAATAATTATTGTTTTGATGAAATGTCAGGCATGTCAACAAGATGACATGAACCTGTCAGCATTCAGTCTCATTTTTAACTGAACTTGTTCTGTTAGAATATTTTTTAATAGATTCATTGCACCTCACAGATAAAATGTGCTCCTTAAGTTGAAATTCCATACTTAATCATTACTGTGCATCCCCAAAAATTAATCTTTAATGTCAAAATTGAGTTGAACATTTAAGTCCATCTCACAAAAAGAGGTTAACAGGAAGTCATGGCAGCCCACCAACACAATTAAATGTGCTCCAGATCCAAGATGTCTGCATGAAGGTTTGATCCGTTTGTGTTGCTGATAAATGTGGTGACGAAAAAAAATAACAAATGACATCCAGAATTTCCCTGATGAATTAGTCCATTTACTGGAATAAATTGAATTGATGCAAAGGATCCCAGAGGAGCAGAAAATTGTTCAGCTATGGATGAAAAAGCCTTGCAGAGCTTCAGCACCTACAAGCAGCCGAGCTTATTTGTTTCACACGTAAGGCTGGGAAAGGTGTGCTGACGAACCTGTTTTTATCACATTTAACAAAAGCAGAACTTTTCCTTTTTTTTCATCTTCTGAGCTGAAGTTGATTAGCTTGGGATGAAAAACATGAACAACTATGATTATTAAGACAAATTGAGCAAATTTACATCTTTTATCATGCATGTGTTGAAATATATAATGATTTTGTTTATTTAAACCAGGCACGACTGTTATGCTAAAGCAGAATGTAAGTTGAAATATGTGCAGCATATGTTCAAAAACTGATAGCAAGTTCATTTTGGGCTCTTCAAAGTCACTTTCACAGACTTTTATTCTGGAAAGCTTACTTTAGCGTGTGTTTGACACAACATCAAACAAATTTGCTGTTTCGGATCTTTTCTAGTAATAAGCTTAATCTTTGCAACATATATTCAATATAATTCAGTTGTCATCACCACTATGAGGTTGTAAAACATATGGCAAATTACTTAAAAAGCTGCACCAACAGATGTTATTTAGTAATTAAAATGTGTTTGATTGTGAATGATAAGTGTCCGGCTGAGCGTTTCCTTGTTTGGCGTGCTAACGATGGGGTTGCTGTGACAGCATGTTTCCTCATCCTGGTTTTATGGGAAACTTCTCCACACGCCATTACCAGTTCCAGATCACTGATGTCAGCACTGTAGGTCAATCTTTCCATTTTATCAACTTATCTGGATGCACAGCCGACAACATCATTAATTCAGCAGCTTGAGTGTGTGTACTTTACAATCTTGCGCTTGTCAAATAAACAAATGTTCTCATCTCCACTCTTGTGCTTCACATGCAGAAGTTCATTTGGGGTAAATAATTTGAGTTTTTTCTGCTGATAAACAACAATAAAATGATTTGGTGTAAGGAACCATTCGTTAAGTCTTTCACACAATCATAGACTCATGTTTTATGTAAGGTATGAGTGCAGGTTGTAATGCAGATTGTGCTTCAGGTTTCTTTAGATCCTTCTTATAAATCTCTGCAATCCACCTTTATAAATACGTCATTTGAGGCATAAAATGAAAATGTTTAATTACGTTCAAATTCCCTACATGAAGTGAGAATCTAAGCCTGACGTGCTAAATTTATTTTAAATGCTTCGTATAAGTGTAATTTTATATACTGGGAGTCTGAAGCTAACAGGATGACATCATCTGTAAACAGTAAAAAAAATTCTATAAAAGGAAACTTTTCACTGCTTGGTTGTGTGATTTGTCCATTTTTAAGTTTATCACCCAGATTCTGTCATGATTCTTGTTTTATGGTTCTTTTTGTTAGAACTTTTCAGACTGTTTCATTGTTTGGTACTCTTGTGTTTTCTCATTTCCTGTTAGTTTTCTCTGTTTCCTGTGTCATGTTATCCTCAGTCATCAGTTTCTCCAGCCTGTAGTCTGTAATCAACCAGGTGCTTCCACTCCCCAATCATCCCCAGTTGTATTTAACTGACCTCTTGTCTCAGTGGATCACTGCATGCTTTCTTGCTCTAAGCCTTGTTTTCCTTCATGTTTTTTTATCATTGTTATTTTTTATATTTTGCTACCACGTCAGCATTTTCTTTTCTTTTTTTGTTATTTATTAAACCACTTTTTTGTTACATTTAAGCTCTCATGTCTGCATTTTGGGTGCCATACCACCAGTGTTGTATAAGGCTGGCTGTGTAAAAGTACAAGTATCTTACCATAAATTTACTTTGGTAAAGTCTCCTCTAAGAATATTACTTGAGTAAAAGTCGTAAAGTATCGAATAAATTTTGTACTTAAGTATCAAAAGTAAATTTCTGACATAAAATGTATACTTTTGATACTTAAGTATACTTAAGTATTAAAAGTAAAAGTATTGAGTAAAAATTAGTGGCTATATTTCCCAAAATGACATTTATTGGGAGGTGATGCCCTCAAAAAATGTTTTTCTAAAGGCCAAAATGGCTGTATTGTCATATAAAAATGTTAATGTTAAAAAATTTAGGATGCTAATCTACCTGTTTTATATATATATATATATAATACAGGATCAAAATGATATATATTTATACTTGTAAATATAGAAGTATAAATATATACTACTTATATTTCTATACAATTAAATTCAGTCTATCCAGGAGGATAATATTATTTGAACAACAACAAGCTGTAATAAAATAGAAGCAACAACTTTCTACTTCTTACCTTTTTAAAAAATGTAATAAGTAGAAAGTACAGATAACTGTGTAAAAATGTAAGAAGTAGAAGTAAAAAGTAGGCTGAAAAATAATTACTCAAGTAAAGTACAGATATTCAAAATTTCTACTTAAGTACAGTAAAGAAAAATTTGTACTTAGTTACTTTACAACAGATTCAACCTGTGCTGCATCTCTGATCAAATTCCAACACCCATCAGGTACAAATCTGACTCCCTGTTAGGCAAAGAAAACA
The DNA here is from genome assembly GCA_032275365.1 of Anablepsoides cearensis. Taxonomy (NCBI): domain Eukaryota; kingdom Metazoa; phylum Chordata; class Actinopteri; order Cyprinodontiformes; family Rivulidae; genus Anablepsoides; species Anablepsoides cearensis. Next base: position 8,308,209 of record JAUBOC010000002.1, read on the forward strand.
TCTCTTTGACAAGAAAGATCCTGATAGGTTCACTTTACAGTATCTTAAGAGATAATTGGCCTCATTAACTGCCTTATTTTATGGTGTTAAAATATATCAGTACATAGTCATGAATAATATATATTGATTTCAAAACCTGTACTTGTGAAATAAAAGTGAACATGCATATTACTGATCGTGAGCACCAACTTAACTGAAAACCAGTTATTGCTCTCAAGATATAAACATAACTTTAAGAAGTCCATCTGTTGTTTTGTTTCATGATTTTTCAAATGATAGATTAAAATAATATTGTTTTTTGTACTACTGGAAAAAAATAGTCTACAGACTGAACATGTCTGGCCTAATATAAGATATATTATTCAGGGAAATATATAGTCTGTTTGTGTCTTGCCTGCCTGACTTCTATAAACACACAGTCTTTCTTGTACTTTTAGGATGATCATTTTTGGCATGGGGAAAAAAATAGTGAAACTGCAATTAGAAACAGCAAAGTCTAAAACTCAGCAGCAGCTTTAACAGACCTCAATCATGTTTTTCAGCTTCCCTTCTGCGTTTAATGTCTTAACTTTGATTTGTCTCACAACATGAGAAATATTAAATTAAATATTAAATGATCGGGAAAGTAAAAGTTATTAAAGAATATACCTTTTAGACTCCACCACCTTCTGTTTTGCTGTTTATTAGTCTGAGGTTTCTAAAGACTTTTTTTAAAGCATTCACAAAAAAACATTGCTTTTCCATTTTCCAGACTCATTTCAATCAAAGAAATCAGACAGTCGCCTATAGATCTGAATAAACTGGAAGCTGATTTGCAGGAGAAATATTTCTGTTGTTTATTTATTATTTCTGTTTAGTTTCTGTGTTAGTGTGTGTATATAGGGGTTCTTTGAAATATTCTTGCTGATGAGGGTTGAGGAGAAAGATGCAAAAACAAACTATTTAAAGTACTTATCTGCAAGTCCAAACCAAAGTTAAGTTTCAATGAATGTGTTTGTGCAAATCTCTCAAAAAATCTCCACTGAGCAGTTTTCAGGCTTTCACAGAGGCTTACTCTGTCACCTTGTGCTCTTCAAAAACATTCTGCAAACGTAAAATTCAGTTTTTATGCAATCACTGTTTTGTTTTTTATGTACTATATATATAAAGCTTATGGGGGAAAAAGGCACAATTAAGCAAACATCAGCCACATCATCAGACATTGCTGAACAACAGAAAACAAAGCAAATACCAGCAGCTGTCCTTGGACTTGGTTCGGGTCGAGCAGAGGTGGAACCTAAAGGCTCGGAAAGTGTGTAATGACAATTTTACTGCTCGTGCCGACTGAAGGAAAACAGCGGTCTGCTGCCCTGGTGACTCGTGCTGGGGATTAATGGTCATTAATCTTTTTAAAGAGGCTCTGGTTGCACTTTTTTTTTTTTAAGGGGTAGAGCGGCTGCTGATCCAGGAACAGGACGTCTTTCTGTGTCCACAAAGCAAAGGTTTTCTGGGTTTGGACGGCACAGCACTTCTTGTCCATTCAGCTCAAAGCAGAGCGCAGTCAGGCTGAAGATGGGCTCAAAACAATCTGCAAATTAGAGGAAATATTGAAATCTAAATGTAGATTCAACATTTTCTTTCAAGTTGCAGAGTTAAGTTTTATGCCCAATTGATTGCCTAAAAATAAATTTAGTTTTAGACACGTGTCTTCCACAAAATAGGTCAAGTCTTTCTCCTCAGAGACTGGAGACTAAAATTATCAATCAGAATCTGTATTTTTATCTCTGCTGCCACTGAATTATTAGACTCAAGACGTGGTGCTGGTCTCTTAAAGGGACATGTCACTTTCAGCTAACTATCTTACCTAATATAGAAAATTTTCAACTTATATAATAAGTTATTACAGAACTAATACAAACTGGACAAAATCCCTGCATTAAACTCTGCCTGCCTTATTGGAAAATTACTTTGAAAGAATAAATGCAACAAGACTGAACTTATCATCATCGAACAGTTTAATATGTGAAACATGAGGTGTGTGGCTTATTAAATGACTCAATGTAGTTTATAATAAACATGTAAAATGACTTAAATCTTATAAGTACCTCTGTAAGTACATCAATAAATCTTTAGTAAAAAGAAAAAACAAGTCACTAATGATGAAGAAACTAAGAAACTAATATTCAGTTTTGCTTTCTACTGAAGTGGCTTAAAAAAGTATAAATAAATAAATAAATAAATAAATAAATAAATCATTAGTTAATTAGGTAAATTTTTTGTTATTAATTCAACTTAAAAAAGAACATAAAACATAAATTGTTACAATTTGTGCTGAGGTGCGTTTCTTTAATAATTTTTCTTTAATTTTCCACTTGTATTTTGAACTGGAGGTTTCTGTTGTGTTTTTGTTACAAGTGCTATGTGTCAAAAACGAAAAACTATTTTATATATTTTTTAATGGATCCCATTGTCCAGCCTGACTAGATACTATTGATGTGTGTGGGATAGTCAGAGGGTCGTCACCTAAATATTCTGCAACATTACTTTCAATTCAAGGCCCAATACAACAAATAAAGGATATAAAGCCATAGAACACTCACCGTCCTCTGCCACGCTTTCTAAAAAAAAGATGCTATCATTGAGTTAAGGCCACCTTCCGTCCGCCAGTCAGAGCCCATAAATTAAATCTATTTGATTTTCCTCCCTCTGGAGTCTGATGTCAGCCAATAAGCACAAACAAATCTGCTCCCCCTTATTGTACCACAGTGTTTATATACTTTTTTTTTTTAAAGCGAATGAGAAAAATGAGTGCTGTGGCTGTGAAATTTTAAAAATGCTGGGTTTGGCTCTTGTGACGGAGACGTTCATGATTGATGTGGGTCTCTGACCAGTCTACAGTCTGCTGACATCAACTCTTCAGCTCTACTCGGCTCTCTTAGAACCTCGGACGAGTAGGTCCTAAGAATCAAACTGCAGGTTGGCAGGCTCACACAGTGGAAAGACTCTGAAGCCGGTCAACCTGACTGAGTCTGGCCAATGGTAAAAAGGTCATATTTCATTCTTAAACTCAACCAAGCAGTTGGTAAAGCCTAAACATAATAAAGATGGATAAAGAATATTGGGTGAATGTTGGGAAAACAGCTCAGTTGAAGCTACAATATACTGTGTCATTTCAAAAGGCCATTTTTTTGTTGGTTGCTGAGGTGAAACATTATGGAAGTCTATGCACTAATAAGAACTAACAGAATGATGTGACAGGTAGGTAAACATGATAAATCTATAGTGCAATTTAATTTCATCTGATGCTAGAAATCAACAAAAAAAACTGCTGTTTTGGAATAAATCATTGATACTGTCAAGAAACAACCTTCACTCATAATAAAGCCTAATTTACAATAGAACCAAAAGCTTTGAAATATTATTTTTTTACAAAGATAATTGATCAATAAACCACCTGGGATGAAGACAATAGATCTCCGCCCCCACCTGCTGTGAAACATATTTGAAAAAATAAATTTCAGTCTGAAGTGAAGCTGTGAAATTGAGTGGCATAAAATATGGCTGACTAGTTTCATGAAGTTGTTCTGCATAATCCCTGCGTGGTTCAGCCACCCACACAGCAGCTAATGTATCACTAAAAAGAATTATTGGTGAGTAGAGCTGTCATTACAGGAGATATAATAACAGTATTTTAGAATGTCTTAACAATGCTGTTGTAATGTGGAGAGTTATTATAGAGAGGGGTCTCCACTGTCTCTGAAGGTCGCCTACATGTGAGTAACCAAACACAGGTGAGGCGTTTTATTGTGCAGAACTGCATTTTTGGGTCAGACAATAAATTCATTCCAGACTCAACCAACATGTGCAGCACTTTGCATCAAGGACACGTGTGTGAAGAGATACGTACTGACAGAGGTCAACACAAAAAACACAGCTTCTGAAATGGCAAAGCTTTCTTTTTATAAAGCCTAACTGCAGATATGAGTTTTATTTGGTTCTTTATTTGATGTCTTTTCTTCCTCTAAAATATAAGACTGGGTGAAAATATTTGAAAAGCATGAGAAAGATTTTGGAATTCATGAAAAAGGCACTCTGTTTTATTATCTACTTGGTTGCATAATCCATGCAGCTTGCCTTACATACTGTACATTGATGCTAAACAGGAAACCTGCATATCTGAAAACTGAATGTAAACCAAAGAGCAACCACTCAAACAGAAAACAGGTTTAGATGAATGTTACAAACCATTTTATCCAAATGTTTGTGGGTTTTCTGTTTATGAAATTTTATGTAATTCTGACAAACAAGTGAAAACAAACTGAAAGTTAGTCATAAAGGTAATTTAATACAACAAATCACAGAAGCTAAAGTATCTTTTTCCAGAACTGGCCTCAAAAAACAGATTGTTGGACTTACTTAACCAAGTTATGTCAAGTGGTTCCACTAAATTAACTGAGTTGAGTAAATCTAAAGCACCTTGCACAATTACATTGAAATAAATAGTCAAAGTTACGTTGGACTTACTCAACACAGTTAAGTGGAACCACTTGACATAACTGAGTTAAGTAAATCCAGCAATCTGTTTTTTGAGTGTGGATATACACTTTTGACAGTTTATACAAATTTGATATGCAAATCAACTCATTAAAGACTTGACCAAATCAACTCTGCCACAAAAATACAGGAATGTTGACTGCCTTTGAATAAAAAGGGTATCATTTTCAGGGCAGTACAGTGGTTGGAGCTGTCACAGGTTCACAGGTCGCAGGTTCTCCCACAGACTCTTCCATGTGGAGTCTTTGTTCTTTTTGTGAGAACATGCATGTTAGATTATTTAGTAACTCCAAATAGTCCCTAGGTTTAAGTGAGTGTGAAAAATTGGTTTTCTCATTTGTCTTTATCCCACAAAGCAGACAGGTGTGCATGGGTGTAATTTGCAGGAGGGGTTTGATCCAATGAATACCCCCCCCCCCTAATAAAATTACATAATTTGCTATAACACAATAGAAATTAACTGGTGAAGTACACAGCTTGTTGTCTTTAAGTAACTTTGATCTGATTTCAAAATTTTACGATGTCATATATTTACATTTAAGCATAATTGTTGAAAAGTACATGCAGAGTTTTAGAGCATAATCCCTGTAATGGACTTGCCCCCCATCTCCAACTTAGTGACTGACCCTAAAAGAAAAAGAAGGTAAAGAAAATAGATGTAAATAAAATATATATATTTAAAGTTGTTACCTTTAGTGAATTCCAGGCGTAGTGCTGTTAAACTGTAGTAATATCTTCTTTTGCCTGATGCTTTCTGTCTCATTCTGCAGTTTCGGTTTAATATCACTGAAAACAAAGCAAACTCACCAATTACAAGTCGAGGATATTGAGGCAGCAGAGTGAACTTGTTACTTCAGCTCACCGACAGATTGTGTTTAAAGTTATAAATCAAAGCTGACTCTATTGGAAACAGTAGTATTGGCAGCCATAAAGTGACCCATCATTAGGAGCAGATGGAAAATCTAAAATGGCTGTTATAGTCCAAGTAGAGATTAAATACTCTGTATTCACTTAGACCTCCAGCAGTTTTAAAACTCTCACAGTTTCTTCATCTCATAATCCTTTTATTTATTTATTTATTTTATTTGCTTGCTTTCTAGCTTCAAGACCACTGCTTGTTTTTTCTTGCATTATAATGACAACAAGAAAATATTTTATACATTCAGCTCATTATTCACTATGTCTAATTAACACCACACATTCGGAAAAAAAGGAAAACACAATTAAGCATCCACTGTCCGGCCCTTCAGGGAGCTCCATTTAGGTGTAAAACTTCTTTGATGTACAAAAAAGAAGAAGAAGAAGAAGAAGAAGAAGAAGAAAAAAAAACATTTTTATTGGTAACACAACAGCAAAACCTTTATTTTTATATCCCAAAAGGAATTAATTTTGCTTCAGCCCTCTATTTCAAGTTTCTTATCTTTTCTCAAGTTTAATTGAATGTTTTTGCATCCATTTAATTTAATGCATTTTGTACTACTTATATTTGCCTTGTTAAAAACTAAAACAGATTTGTGTGTGTGTGTGGATGGGTGTGTGTGTGTTTGTCTTTATACAAAAGGTGGATGGAATCTTGGTCTCAGATTATCTCTGATCCCCACCTCTCATTAAAACACTCAGTCAATAATTATTTTACATGAGTCATTATGACATCATTAGCCCATTTGACTCCTTCTCATTAGTGACTCTTCTAAAAATAAGCCCATAATTAAAAAGACATAAAGCCTGACAGATCTGTGTTGGACATCATGACGAGTTTGGTTGGTCTGGAAGCCGACTGACGTGTCATAAAATCTAATGAGGAAGACATCTGAGACATTAATATGCTGCTGAACTTGAGCTGCATGTTAATTGTTTTGATTTATGAGCAATTTGTTATCATATTTATTGATTAAACACAGGATATGTTTTCCACTGCCAGTTTAGCTTAGGTTGTTTTAATTGGCTTGAGTTCATTATAATTATTGAACATTAAATTAGACAATCAAACCCTCAGAAGGTTCTGACGCGATTTTTGTTGATGATTTATAATTTAACTGTACACACAGACAATTATAGCACTGTGCAGAATGTGAGCACTAAAACTTTTGTTCTTTTTTTCAATAAAAATACAGTGTAAAACTGTGTGGATATTTAAGGTGGTGTTAACATTAACTGATATCTCTTCCAGTTGGCCTACATCACATGTAGTCAGACCTCAAAGTTTGCTAGCCAAATGTGGCCCACCGTGGCATTTTATGTGGTCCATGAGAACTTCAAAGATGATTTAACGTTTTAAAATAAGCATTTGCAGTTTTACTCGCAAAATGACACCATTCCACCTAAAGTAGCTTACAATATTTGCTCTGTAAAATCTCTATTTTTCTACATTTTCACCTTCTGCTTTGCTTCTAATTTTGCTGTGGCCCAGTTGGGAAGTGGGAATTTTCCACTTACAAGTTGTAATTTACACTGGAATGGCCCTACAGTAAAGATTTCTTGTCGGAAGGAGAATTCAGAATTCAAGATGTCAGCTAGTCACCAAAACTCAACAACTGAGAATTTCTGCATTATTTATTTAACTTTTAGTCAGTTGTAGACTGACCACTTTTCAGTGTTTATAAGAGGGCGTCTAAAAATTCTGTTTCTAAGCACAAAACACCACGTAGAGCTCAGTTATTGTTTGTCAACTGGCCCTTTAGTGGCAACCAAAATGTTCATGTGTCCCTGGGTGAAAATGAGTTTGACACTTCTGGACTACATGCTTACGGTGGCCCAGAGGTGTCAACACAAATAAAAAAGCCACAACACAAATACAAAACCCACAACACAAATACAAAA
>JAUBOC010000002.1:8321811-8334116 GCA_032275365.1 Anablepsoides cearensis
ATTTTATTGGACCCCTTAAAAAATACTCAAGACCCCCCTTTGCCCCCCCACTCATAATTTTCTGGAGCCGCCACTGGGCTCGACAATATTGGAAGGACAAAACAGAGCTTTGAAGACTCGCAGGCTTGTCGCTGAGCTGAGCTTTTGGAAGTTGGTGGTCTGTTTAACAGGCGTAACGTTTCTCCTCTGTCAGCCTGGCAGGTGGTTGAACCCTCACATGTGGCTGTGGATGGACCTGAAAGTTACAGTATTCCACATGGATACATGAGCTAGTTGAACTTTTCCTTTGGCTGGAGGGAAACAAAAATGGGGGATTAAACTTCAATTTATTTAAATCAAGAGGTCTGAATTTATATTTCTCTGCCTCACACATGACCAAAATTATACATTCAGGCCTAAGTCTCTACATACAACCTCACATTGCTGGCACTAGTCATGTGGGTGCCCTAAGCACAGCTTCTTTATGGTGCCCCACATTCTCAGTTTCCACAAACAAGAACATTCTCAATTTCCTCAGCTTTATTTTAAACCAAAGTATATTAAAATCTATCAGGAAACAAAAACTTTATAAGAGCTTTTCTACAAGAGGACGACTTACAAGTTGTCTAGTTTGTTAGCAACCTGGACATGGCTAGCAGGAGCTAACTAATGGAGCAAAGGCTGTTTGTTAACAATGTTGTTACTATGAGCATACAAGGGCTTAATGTTACACATTTCAATGCTTAATTGCTATAAAACATCATCCTACCTGCATCATCTCCCCGTCTCTTCTTCTCTTCTTGCCTTGAGGTTTTAGGCCTCTATGCTCAATCTGAACTGCCGAAATCGGCTCATTGTTGCATTTGGGTGCCGAAAATTGTGTCATTTTGTTTGCAGCTTCAAATCTGTTGAGCCTTTATTTCACAGTCCGCTGGGAGAAGTTTTAACACCCCTCCACATAAGAATTTACTGTGATAATACAGATGCTTTGCACAAGAATCCATCAAAAATGTGACTGAAGATTCTGTACAAATAACGGCAGATTTGAATTTCTTTGTGTAGACCCCAGCAGGAAGAAACCCCATGCAGTCTCCCCTGATACACTCTCCAACTCCTCCTGAGGGACCCCAAGACGTTCCCAGGCCATAGAAGAGACACGACCCTTTCAGCAAGTTCTGGCTCCATCCGTTCATTTATTTTGTGTTTGAGATCTTGTTACTTTGATCATGATCCAAAACTCAAGACCACAGATGAGTGTTGGAACACAGACAGACCAACAAATCGAGAGCTTTGTGTTTTGACTCAACTCTTTCTTCACCACCACCACTCATTACTGAAGACAAGGCCCTGATCCATTGATCTTCACATTCATTCAACAACAACAAAATTTATAAAATTTTCATTTGTAAGTTATACTTTGATCTCATGCTTTTTGGAGCCGTCAACATGTGCACAGTTTCGGCTGGATATTTGTCAACTTTTTTAACAGAATTAGTGAAGTTAATTTAAATAGATTTTCATTTGGGTTGAAATTAGGGCTTTGGGAAGGCCATTCTAGAAACTTAATGTTAACTTTTTTTAATATATCATTATCCTGTTAGAACACACAATTCAATCTAGTTGCCTGGATGTGAAATTGAAAAATTTGAAGGGGTTGGAGAAACACTGCAGTTTATAACAGAGTAATCATTATGTTTTACCTTCTTTAATTTGTTTATTTTATTGCATTGAATCATAAGTATTAAATCAAATTTTAAAAAAATATTAAAAATGTATAAAACCATTGGGGGGGGGGGGGGGTTGGTGTCCAGATGAAGTCAGCACATGGGCAACCAGTTGAATATCCCTAGATTAGAAGGTTTTGAAGAATAAAAGGCAAAGCAGCAAATCGGATGAACAAATACTTCAATTATTTTTTTTCATTGGGGCAAATATGTGTTCAGCTTAGGACTGCTGCTGGTGGAACAGTTTTAAATCTCTTCGCATTTGAGAGGCAGACTGCAGGGCAGAGATGTACCCGATTCTTTTCTGCTGTTTTGACTTGGATCTGTTTTTATTTTTTTATTGTTTTTATTTTATTTTTTTAACATCAACTCTGGTCAAAGAGCACTCTAGAAACGAACACTCAGCAAGCTTTGCGCCGCAGTACAAATATAGCACATTCCAATTAGTTTAATATTTTATTTAACCCGGAGACAGGCAAAAAAAAGTCAATGATGTTTACAGGAGTTTCTTCTTCTTGACCTGGGTTTTTAGCCAAGGCTGCAGGAGCTGCAAACCTCTAGCCCCCCTGCCCAACCTGTAAACTTTCTGATGATAACTGGGTCTGTGCAAAGAGAGAAACCAGATGCAGCTGAGGGCGCTGAATAATTCAGTTCAGACTGCTGAGCTCTGATAACACAAACAGAACAACAGCAGCACATGAGCAAAGATAGAACTGGATGAGTTTATGTAAAAAACAGCAATTTGTACTTCTTTTTAAATTTAGTATTTATTTGATTAAGAAAATATGGAAAGCTAATATTACATTTTTAGCTTATAAACATTAATATAAGAGTGACATTACAAGCCCCTCTCTTCGTATTCAGAACCGACTGTCAAAAAGAAGAAATGTTAAATTCTCCTGTTTGCCCCTTATTTAAACCCCAACATAAGTCTCTGATCAGCATGCCGTTTACTACATTTCCATTACACGCAGCTGTTAACTTTTACAATCTCTTCTGAATGACCGTGGAAGTGCATACATCTTCACAAAAAAACTGTTGAGGAAACCTCCTTTTTCCCCCCGATCACGTACTTTTCTTTCTATCTGCCAGGTCTGCCAGATCCGAGTGAATTAGATGTTGCTGCAGACGTGCTCATAAATTTTATAAACACTGAGGTAACGCCTTTCAGACTTGCTTACCAGGTGTAATTTGTGGAGAACGGGTTACTCAGTTTCACACACACAGAGCCCACCCCCCTACCCACCCCTCGTGCAGCAAGAAGAGTTTTTTCTTAGGCACTACATCACTACATCAGGCCGTGGCAGAAATGTTAATAAAAATGGTGACAAATAGATGCTAAATCTCTCTTGGTGTATTTAAGTATCTTTTTTTAAAGTGCATTACTGAAGTGCTTTTGTTTCACTTATATTTTCCAGGTTTTTTAAATGAGTCATCATTCATATTTTTTTTTCAGTTTTGTTTTTTCTATGTGTTCTTTGCAATTAACTTTCAGTAAAACCTTAACACTTTTTGATTTAAACCTTTTTTATTCCCCATAGCAACATATTGAGAACTCTTTAATCCCTTTAAAAACATGGTTTCAGTGAATTCTTTTTTATTTGTGTGCTACTTTTAGCTACAGTCTTGCTAATTTTGTTCATTTCAGTTTTTCATTTCAGTGTTTTGCAAATTTTAGCTTCTTGTTTTACGTTCAGTTAACAATTCATTCTTCAATAAATTTCCAGCCAATTTATTCAGCATTCAAACAACATTTTTACATCAGTTCTCTGGTTTGCTTTTGATGTTAAGTTTTTTTTCAAATAAAACTGATCTAAATGTGAAGTTTATTGAAAGTTCACACTGATCTTTGTTAGTTACTAGTAATTCTCAGGATAGTGACATTAAAACATTTAGATAATTAGCAGGCATTAGTTGTTTCAATGTAAAGAGGACATTAATACACTTGTAATTTTTCTCATTAGCATTAATTAGGAAATAGAGCATAATTGTTACTTAAAATCCTTTTTTTTTTTCAGCTGATACAGAAAATCCTGATTCAACGCTTGCATTTGCAACTGACACAAGTATCTATCTGTGTTTTGTGTTTGTGCCAGCACGTCACGGATATTGGAAATGTAAGGGAAAAACAACTCCAGGACTCGTGGGTGCAGCAACTGACAGTAAAGTCTTAGCGCTGACTTTAACTGCATGTTAATTAGGGGAAACGTTTGGCTAATAATGCTGCTCTAATCACACTTGAGTAGATTCGCTCCCTGGAGTCAGATCTGTAAGCACACAAAACCACAGCTGAGGGGAGGATGAGAGCGTCACTACGAAATGAGGCATCCGCTCAACACAGCCACAAGCTGCTAACTGATAGTAAAGGTTTATGTGTGAAGTTTAAAACATTACATAACAAAAGTAAATTATATTTTATTTTGTCTTTTACTGTAGGGACTCAGGGGGAATGTGATGTTTTCTCACTGAAGCTTTAGTTTGTATTTTGACCTACAGGAATATAAGAACAAAAATACTTATATTTCTTAATGTGGTAGTCTGTGTTTCCAACAATGAACATTTTTACTTAAGAATTTATTTAAACCTGAAATCTAAATTTATTAAACCTAACTTGAGGAAGTTATAAGTCAAGATTGCAGCTTAGCTTGGAAAGATTTCTGTTGTTTCTGCTCAGAAACTTTTGCTCCTATAAATGCTACAAAACCAACAACTGTCCAGAGTATTCCCTGCTATTTTAGTGCATCATATTGTATGGCAGATGCAAAGTTATATTTGTATTTAGAGTAGGAGATTTAGCTAAATGACCCACGAGGCCTTGTGGGTCATATCTCCCAGTGTAGTCTTAAATTTACTCTAAGCACTATTGATTAAATTAAACATCGTATTAGTTCTATGCACACTTTCCAGTTCAAAACTGCAGTATATCAACTTGAAACAAAATTGTCTTACAAAACCCGAGGATCAGCAGATGGAGGCACATGAAAAACTGGATGTGGCACAAATAAAGCTGCATGCTCAACTGATGGAGGAGTGAAAACTAAAAGACTAAATAGTTGAGAAGATGAGAGACAGCTGAGCTTAAAGGTTGTAAATGGGTGTGGTATAATTAGGAGTAAGAGGACAAAGTGCAAAATACTGGAAATAAACATAATAACCAAAAATGAAAAGAAACCTAATGATAAAACACAAACGTCTACTAACAAAAATCACAGATCCCAACATATAGAACAGCAAAACAGATGTAAAAGGCTTCTCAGATAGATGTAATAACATAATAATATTAAAGTTTCTTTTCAAATGGAACCAAAAAAAAGTGGAAACTTCCCTGACAAGAATCAATCAATTCTAAATAAATTTAACAAAATTAGAATAAATTAAATGTTACAGAGTCTTCATCTTACAAGGAAATTGACAGGATTTTAAAATGTTTTCCAGACTGATAAAACAAGTTTAACCTAATAGATCAGATGGAAACCCATTTCCACCACTCTGGACAAGAGAACATCAAAGTCATACTTGTGACTGACCATCGAACTGGGATGACTTTACATCAGTATGAGCTAATCATCATCTACACCGAGTTAATAATGGATTATAATGTCCCAATGCATCCATCACTGTTCTCCATGTGGAAGTAAGTAAGAAGTAAAACTGGAAAAACATGAACGGTAACACAAGCATTTATTGTTGTGCATATATGAGGAGTTAAAGTCTAGTTAAATGCAAGAACGCCAAAAACAAAACAGAGAGTTATTTTCATACAATATAAGAAAACAGTCTGAGTGAATCCACAAATTGGTCAGCCGTGATCAGCTTGAGCCAGAAAACATGCAGACAGTGATATCAGTGAGAGGACAGGATGACCTTGGCTCAAACTGCATTACTGAGTTTTGGAAATATCACATAATTAGATTTTTTTGCCACAACAATTGATGAGCCTGCAAAATCCTCAACAGAGTAACAATGCTGCTTGTTTTTTTGTTTGTTTTTTTTTCTGAAAACTTGTGCTCATCTCAAGAATGAGTTTTCAAATGAAGGAAAACAAATAACTTTTAGCCCAAACTGGGATGTTATGCTTACAGTACGTCATGAAGCTGACAGACTTCAAAAACAGGGTCATCGCTTTGTTCCCTGATCCTTTGTTCCTCAATCCTTATGTTTCTCAATCCTTATGTTCCTCAATCCTTATGTTTCTCAATCCTTATGTTCCTCAATCCTTATGTTTCTCAATCCTTATGTTCCTCAATCCTTATGTTCCTCAATCCTTATGTTCCTGAATCCTTATGTTCCTGAATCATTATGTTCCTCATCCTTATGTTCCTGAATCCTTATGTTCCTCAATCCTTATGTTTCTCATTCCTTATGTTCCCCAGTCCTTATGTTTCTCAATCCTTATGTTCCTCAACCCTTATGTTCCCCAGTCCTTATGTTTCTCAAACCTTATGTTCCTGAATCCTTATGTTCCCCAGTCCTTATGTTCCTGAATCCTTATGTTCCTCAATCCTTATGTTTCTCATTCCTTATGTTCCCCAGTCCTTATGTTTCTCAATCCTTATGTTTCTCAATCCTTATGTTCCCCAGTCCTTATGTTCCTCAATCCTTATGTTCCTGAATCCTTATGTTCCTGAATCCTTATGTTCCTCAAGCCTTATGTTCCTGAATCCTTATGTTCCTCAATCCTTATGTTTATCAATCCTTATGTTCCCGAATCCTTATGTTCCTGAATCCTTATGTTCCTCAATCCTTATGTTCCCCAGTCCTTATGTTCCAATCCTTATGTTCCTCAATCCTTATGTTTCTCAATCCTGTTCAGTTTGAGACTATAACTGAATTTTAGAGACAGACAGTCTTTTATTCTAAACTTTGTGATCAATTTGTCATTTGATTTAAACAAGGAGAGTTTCAGCCAATCTCTATCCATGTGTCCCACTCTGGAACATAAACAAAGCTTGTTTAGAATTATGTAAAAGGTGCTGCCCCCAGGTTGTGACCAGAATGTTCTATTCTGTAGATACACATAAATCTTGGGTAGAAGTGAGGGAGTCCTTAGTAAGCAGACCCAGTCTGCTGAATGGGACCTGACTTTGTTATTGTTTTGATTCTGATAAAAACCCAAGGCCTTATACAGACAGGCACTGAGAGACACAGGCTGTGAGCAAAATGAGATGGAGATTTTTCAGATCTAAGAAATAAAACTTTTTTTTTTAAAGACAATCAACTTGGTTTTCTGCTAAATTATTCTGGCTTCCAATAATTGATCATGTTTTTCTTACAGTTGGTCGCCCCGACGTGATTGGTTGACCTCTGATAGCAGAGAACCATTTGATGTTCCCCATGGTACAATGCCTGCACCAAAATTAAAATTGACATACAGTATTTTTTTCAAATAAAGTGAAAAATAAAGTCAGTAGTGCAGAGTGTTTGGAGTTAATCCTTAGTTCACTTCATTGTACCCACATGCACAGGAAATAAATTGTGTTGTAAACATTGTTATAGTTAATTTTTATTAGATTGTTGCTTCTTTTTTGTTTATTCTATTACATCTCTGTAGTGGAAGGTAATAAGTATTACATTGTTTTATATTATTGTAGTTAGTTAATACAAAACATTTTAATTTTCCTAGAATCTCTGTCCTGTTATATAATAAGTCACTGAATAAAGGCAAAATCAAATAATTATTCAATGAACATGACAAGTATCTGTATCAGTAACACAGTGATATTGTATTTACTTACCCTGGTTATTGGATTGATAGCTAAATTCCCAGTATTGCCCATCCCTATAGACGGAACAACCAAACATCTTCCATAAATTTCCTTATTAACCCTGGGAGAACATGGCTACTGGAAAACATACAGTAGGTGAGGAAACATAGGTATAAATCCTCATTGTGATGTGTTATCAGAATGACCCAGGGCGCAGGAAAAATCCAAAATGGTTTATTAAATAAAGAAGGGCTGTCAAGGCAGCAAAAAACTCACAAGACCTCAAGACAGGACACTACACTGGCTGGTAACAGCACAATGATCAGACAAACACTGAAGACGGGACACAGAATATAAAGGGAGAACTTAACGAGACAACAAGAAACACCTGGAGGAGACACAGGAATCAGGTGAGAAGGGGTGGTGGCAGGAGGAACGACAGAGAACACAGGGAAATACAGAAATACTGGAAAACTAAAGCAGAAAAGACACAGACTGTGACACCCATAAACGTATTTAAACATATTTCGAAGATCTTGGTAAATTCTAAAAAATTGGTATCTGATAATTGGGCCTTCCTCCATCTCTACATTCAAGTTGGCGTTAAACTTGTTTACACTTCTCTTGAAGTTAACATTTAAATTGTAATCCCACTCCCATTTCATTTGAGACTTGAGTTAGTTTGTGGTATATATTACTGAAATAATACCTGTAAGGTTTATTAAATTAAAATGGGAAAAAAATAGTTGTTTTTTTTTCTGACATAGTATTGCATTAGAAGAAGATGAACCTCGAACTGAGAGAAAATGTGGCCAAACAGGGAAAAATTTCATTACAAGCCCCTTGCAGGGATTCATAAAATGTGCATGTTAATAAAGCCAAGTTATCTCCACCGCCTCTACCATCCTCTTTCTCTCTCTCTCTCACACACACACCCACACACACACACACACACACACACACACACACACACACTACTGTATGTTTTTCTTCCTCACTCTGTTTCTCTGTCACACTGGCTCTGGACTGTCACAGAAACAGCTTGTGATCCAAAGCCCTCTCCTGTTGACTTTACTTACATAAAAACTACATCAGATCCTGCGCCATATTTTTAGACTGGCTTAGACAGGTCCAGTAATGATGCCTGACGTGCACAGTCCCATTACATAACGGTGGAATAAAAGGCAGAGATGAAAGCATCTGGGGGAAATCTTCATCTACATTTGGCAGACTGCTTTGAGGACAAATCCAGAGGTTCTTGTAGAAAACAAAAGCTGTGCCTCATGTAGTCTGACAACTCTGCAACAACCAGGTGTGTTCAGAAATTGACCTCCGGGGAAAACTGTCATATTGGTTAAAAATATACATTTTATCTCATATAGTTAATAAAATGCTACTGCGTAATAAATACACATAAAAACATATGAACCTACAGTTACTTACTTCCAGTGTTTTCAAAGCCATGAATTAGCTGTTGGGCCTCAAGGCATCATCAATTATACAGCGCGATTATTTTTTTTTAATGCAGTGATTTATTCTGCGGAGTGGCATGGAATCAGTGTTGCTTCCTCCTTCTTTCCTTTCACCTTCAAAATGCCTTCTTTTTTAACGGAAATACCAAGGGAAAGAATCAAATCAGTTTTCCTATTCTCTTTGTTCTTTTGACAGAAGGTAAAAGAAAAAGAGACAGGAAATCCCTGACAGACACTATTTGACTTTCAGCTTTTGTCAGGATGGAAACTGGAAGTCAGTTGGATAAATCAATCACCCACATCAGCATGACCACAGTTTTAACTGAGTATGTCCTTCTTTTGTTGTTTCTAGTAATGTAAACAATGGTACTAATTAAAAGATGGTTAAATATACACTGCACAAATAATCAACTATTTTAACCACTGTGGCAAAGGTTTTCTTTATTTAATAGTTAATTAAGGATGAAAATGCTTTTTTTTTTTTGCCAGCAAAACCAGAAGCAAGTGTTTTATTCTAAAATCTTCACAACATGTTAGTGGAAGGATTTTTTTTTGGCTCCAGCAAAAGAAATTTCTGAGGATTTTCAGAAAAAAACAAAGTGTTTTTATAGGTCCAGAAGTACGGAGGCCAAGACCGTCTGTTTTCTGCATAGTGATTGTTCAGGGTTTTCTCGAGATAACAAGTTTCCAGATGGTTTTCTTCTTGTACATCATTCAGTAACCATGAAGATGGCCTGGTCCCCTCAACTGGTCATCGATTGAGTTTACTATTTATTTATTTATTTATTTATTTATTTATTTACTTACTTATCTATTTACTGTTATTTAACCCTCCTGTTATGTTGTGGGTCAAATTGACCCGTTTTAAAGTTTAAAAACAATTTTTTAAATAGTTTAAAGTATTTTTTCTGCATGAAACTTTTTCTACTTGTCTTAATAGGTATAATTTACATGTTTTGGGGGATTTTTTTGGTTTCTGAAGCTACAGCATGATTAAACATGCCCGGGTCAATTTGACCCAGGAACATTATTGCTGTTCCTCAGAAACGTACATAACAGGAGGGTTAAACAGGCAATTATATAGGGAAAACGTCCACTCGCGGCTTCCGTACAGAAGGCTGCTGTAAGATATATTTATATTAAAGGTAGAACAAACTTTTTAATTTTATAAATACTGGCCAATAAAAAAAGGTTTAGAAAAGGTCAGTTATTTTTATATAAATCTTTATTTTAATCAGACAACATCTCTTTTGCAAGGGAGGCCAATAACTTCACTATCACTTGCTGTTGTAGAGTAAAACTGACATTTCATCCTTGAATTTGTTAAATCTCCACCTGGCCTTGTGATTCCAACAGGAGACTGTATTTGGGGATTTTCCCGGGAGTTGAGGCTGATTGGGTTCAGTTTGGCCTTGCAGTTATGAAGCTGTTTCTGACTGAATTTGAGGACAATTTTTGGCTTGTCTTGAAAAAAATAACCCAAAGCCTTGTTGTGACAGAAGACTCAAAATGTGTTCAAGTTTATGTAAGAACGGCAAAAATCCAGACAACTCTGGATGTTTCAAAAACTGTCAAGCACCACTTGTGAAGATTAGGTGGAATAAGGAAGGAGAGGATAATCCGAGGGAATCAAAATGAACAATCTGACACATTAGGATTCCAACAAACAAAGCCCCGTATAATGCAGGAGATTGATCGCTGTAGGTTTCTCTCCAAATGAAGCCTCTCACCTGCTGGGTAATTAGGAAGTGAGCAGATGTTGGTATTGAGCGCTGTGAGGACCTGAGCGAGGCAGTAATTGTTTTCTCCTGATTACATGGCCTATTGACAGAAAAGTAGGTCACAGTGAGAGTGACCACAGGCTTGGCTCAGAGGTCTTCCCGGCTCGGCTCCAACAACCATGCGAGAAGGAGACAATGTGGAGACAGGATGGATGAAAAATAAGGATCTTGAAATTGATTTTACTATGAATTCAAAAACAAAAATACACAACTACATTTGTGTGTGGAGGTCTCACTGATGTCCAGAACATGCTGACTGTGTTCAGCACCTGGGACAGCACAGTGAACACATCAAATAAAGTTCCCAGTTGTTGTTGCAACTTTCTGTGGGTATAACTTATGAACCACAAGAGATATTGTAAATCTGGTCATGACCATCGATTTCTGAGACAGTTCTTCTCTGATGTGTTAAACGACCACCTGGTTTTCAAAATTGCAGCCATGTTCCAGGTATCACTTCACCTGATCGCTGGGGTTGTCAGATATTTAATTTTCCCTTTCGTTTCAGAAATAAATGGGTGTCCTGAGCCTTTTGACTCACACTGTGTATTATTTTTGTGCAAATTACCAGTCTGAGACTCAGCGATTAAATGTTCTTGTGACAATTTGTTTCGGTCTAATTTTTATGTGCGAGATAAATTTAGGACTTTAGTCATTTAAATCTTTGCAACTTTAAACAAGATTTTTTTTATTATTTATTTATTTATTTATTTATTTATTTATTTATTTTTGTTGTTATTTAAATTTGAGAACCCTCACTACATGTTTACCCTGGCTGCTAAAAAAGCAAAAAGCAGGTAATAATGTTTTTGTCCATAAGTCTGTTAGATTTCAATGAAACTTTTAGAACATGATAAAAGAAAACTGATTAACTGAGTCACCTTTATTCAATTTGGTTCAGTTTCTTGCCACTGCGACTGACCTTAAAAAAAAACATTATTATTAATTATATTATATTTAAAGATGTTGACCTATAAACTGGTCTGGTAGTAGCCAAGATTGATTTACAACACATACAGTATGTGGAGCGCTAACAGATTTCACTGGATGTTAAGAAGTTGCCATTAAGTATTTAAAGTCTACACTGTCTGTCTTTCAGCAAAATATTTCAATTAAATTTTAATGAAACTATCAGGAAATGATCATTAGATGTAAATAAACCAGTTCAATATGAACACCACAGCCAACTCACACCAAAACAACACAAAAATGTCTCTAATTCTGTTAGTTTGACAATTATTGGGCTGATTTGTTGCACATATCTCAATATACAATAATATTTACAAGGTATTATTATTATTATTATTATTATTATTAAACATTATTTACAGTTTCTGAACATAAGATGATGTTTGATAAAACTCTGGTATAAAAGGCAGAGGGTGATATGCATTTCATCAAGAAACTCTAAACTTAAGAAAAGGCTTTTATGTTTCTAAACAATTGCAAGAAAAATACAATTGCTTTACTTGAGTGCTAGCTCCACCTGCTGGTCATTATAATCATTACACATATTTCTTCTAAAGACTGAAATTTAAGCAGACCAGAGCCTCCATTCTTACAAACTGTCAGGGAAACACATTAGGTGTCCCATTAATGTGTGGGAAAACCTGCCACCAAGGATTGGGGGGGGGGGGGCTGCTT
>JAUBOC010000002.1:8334137-8345910 GCA_032275365.1 Anablepsoides cearensis
CAACCCCCCCCCCCCCCCCCCCCCCCCCCTTTTTTTTCTACTTGAGTTTAGGGTTTTTTGGCTGCACAGGCTGTTGCTCTGACAACCTGACAACATTGTTAGATTTACAATATCTCTTCTTCTCAGCTCTGATCATCTGTTCAGTTGATCAGTGATGCTTTAACCTGCAGCAGAGGTTTGGATGTCATTAGAGATATTCTGTTGAAAACAAATGACTGACCCTGCAGGACCTCGTTTATCTGAAGGGAAAAGAGGCCGAACTTTTGGAATGTGGATTAATGTGGACAAAATAAACAGAAGAGTTTCAAAATATAAATGTTTACTGTAGTGTAATATTTACCTAGTTATTTTATAAGCTAAAACATTTACAAAATAATTTATAGAACATTATTTGAATCATATTGGGAAAAAAAGTACAAACGTTATTGTAACCTTCTGCTATTGTTTTCAGAATTTATATGTTTTTGTTTTGTTTTAGATTTAGCTTTTTTTATATTTAAATGTATTTACTGATATTTTCGTCTTATGATCGCAGTGAGATCTTTTCAAGTTCTTCAAAAACATTGCTTTCTTTCAACTCTGCCTCAGCATTAATTTCTCATCCTTTGCTACTTTTAGCTTTTAGCTACATTTTTTAGCCTTTAGCTAACCTTTTCCTACTTTTAGCTGCATTGACTTTTTTCTACTTTTAGATATCCATCTGATACATTTAGCTACCCTTCTTTAGCTTTAAGCCAGCTTTTCAATGCTTAGCTTTTAGCTTGGGTTTTAAAAAGTTTTGTAAAACATTAGAACGCTAAACAGAGTCCTATGAGGACTTTATTTCTCTTTCTGTCCATGTTAAAGGAAAACTCTTGAATCTGAGAGAAGTCAGACAAACCACAGTTATGCAGCTGGCTGGGCCGTGGCTCCCATCTCACAGCAGATCCTCGCCCTCGTCTGGAAGCTGTTGAAGTTTTCTCCAGATGTGGCCGCATGATTTTGTTAATGACACACTGGCGCAGGCAGAAATGGAATTTGGAAAGAATACAAACAAGAGTCCCTGAGACACAAAGAGGAAACCAAGATTTCTCCTTTACTTCTAAATTTAGGTAAAATAAAAAATAATAATAATAATTTTTGGGGGCCTTTTTGGAGCCAAGATTTTAAGTTAGCTTCAAAATCAGGAGTTTTTTTTTTTTTTTTTTTTTTTTTTTTTTTTTGTACAGTTTAGCCCTCAAGCTGTTTTAGTACATTGAAATATAAAATACATTTTTGCTTAAATAAAAGATGCTACACACATTTGGTAATATCAAATAGCTAGTTAACTATTTTATGATCTTATATTTTCCTGGAGTTCAGCTCAGTCTGTTGGATCAGTCTTTCAGTCTAACTGTAAAGCAGGAACTTCCTCTCACAAACATCTGGAACAAACAGACTTTTTTCCCCCACATTTAGTTTGAAAAGAAAAAAACATTTGACTTGGTGATCATCCAGAGAGAACAGGTTGCACAGCTGTCTGGCACACACGTATGAAATGAAAAAAAGAGATGGACACTTAGTGAAAGACTGTAAACAACTTTTTTTTTTGTCTACGTTCTTGTTAAACAGCTTTGGCACAGAAGAGCACTCACTGTGTTTTTAATACACAGTGATCCAAAGAAGAGCCTAGGCAGGTCACAGAAAGCAAAGGCTCTTCATATGAGTATCAGTGTCTGTTAGCAAATTATCTCATGAACCATTGGACATATTTTAGTGAAACTTGCAGGAAGTAATCACTGGATGTAAATCTACAACTCATTAACTTTTGGAGTCAATCCGGTTCAAGTTGAGTGCTACAGTCAACTGAACTTAAAAAACATATAAATGGCAATAACTCAAACAGTTTTACAGATATTGACCTAGAATTTGGCGTGGTAGTAGTTGAGCCTGATCCTCAAGTTATATTATGAGCACTGACTGATTTTAAAAGCTCTTTCTTTAAAAATGTTTTTGCATTATTGATTTGGAGTCAACTTTATTTATCAATTGGCATAATAACTCAAACCCCCAGACAGAATTTAATGAAACTTTCAGGAAATAATCAGTGGATGTACCTCTACAGCTGATTATTTTTTAAAGCCAATACAATCCAGCTGAATGACCTTTGAGAAAACTGACTTTAACTCTGTCAGTCTTACAGATTTTGACTTAAAGTTTGCAGTAGCTAAGAGTCATTCACAATGCATACCTCAAGGGCTACACATTGCACAACATCTCAGCTTAAATCTGTAGCATTAACTCTAGATCCTCCCTGTTTGTCTGTTAGCAAGATATCTCATGAATCACCAAATTGATTTGATTGAAACTCAGAAATCATTCATTTTTTATACATCTAAATTAATAAACTTTTGGAATCAATTTAATATAATATGGCCATCACAGCTAGGCCAACACAAACAGTAAAAGTTGGTAAATTTTACAGATACTGAGTTAAAATTTGAAGTGGTATTAGAGGAGACTTTCACACATGGTGTCATCTTTACAACCCTGTTTCTTTAAAACTGAATCCTCAAGCGTGATTTTGACTCAAGGGCAGCAGAAGGATTGAAGAACTGTTTATTATGTTTTACTTAGGAGCAAAGACTGATGTAAAAGTGGAACTTTCTGTTCAACACAGTTGAAACACAGAGGGGGTGTGTTCCCCTAAAGAAAGGCGGTCTTTTCTCCCTGGGGTCCTGAGCCAAGCTGTGTGTTATGTAACGGAAAGAGCTTCTCATCCTGATGGTGGAAAGTTTCAGACGGACTTAGTTCTGCGTCTGCAGATCCGGAAATACTTGCTGGAACCAGTAACTCCTTTCTAGACAAATATTTTAGCTTATTTTTTTAATTGACAGCCGAACATTAACACCGAACAAAGTTCAGTCTTTTTTTCGGGTAATGAGACGTTTCGTGCGCCTGAAGGAGGATATTTGGAACAGGAGCAACCAGACGCACCGGTGATGGGGTCCGGTCCAAGCAGAGGGAAGAGAGTCGCGCCAGAGTGTGTCAGAGAGGTAAAAGTGACCAAAACAAGAGCTTCTGTCTCTTCATCCAAACAGGACCGCGGTCCATTCCACCGTCTCCACATTCACAGCGTCGTGCGTAACGCGCGGAGCCGCCCGGACAGAGAGGGCCAGGACGCAGACTTGTCAGAGGGCGACACGGTTCTGGCTGATGACGAGGATCCAGGATTGGGATCTGAAAAGAGAATTCCCCCGAAAAGAACTTTCATCTGGTCCAAAACGTACGGATTGTGCCATTCTGGTGAGGATGACGCAGAGGAGGAGGTCGGCTCCGCTGCTGCGCCACGTGCGTCAGAGGACGTAAACAAGAGGAAGAAAGATGCTTTCACACACACACAGCAACACACACCTGATGGGTTCACGCAGCACCGTGTAAGGTCTTTTATCTGATAGTTTTTTATGAATATTGTCCTGTAAGTTAAAAAAACGCTATCACTTTACAATAACAACACCTTATTAGACTTAAACTTTAATAAATGGTTTGTTAACTTTAAAAATATTATTAATTAAGGATGATTCGTGCTTAACTATGTTGTATAAAGTACCTCAAAGTCATACTTAAGTAAAAGTACAAGTATCTTAAATTTACTCTGTAAAATTCAAGGTCTCCTAAAAGATTACTTGAGTAAATCTGACAATAACTGTACTTAAGTATCAAAAGTAAATTTCTGATAGAAGATGTACTAAGTATTAAAAGTAAAAGTATTGAGTAAAAGAGAGCAGTTAGAATGCAAAACATGACATTTCTTGAAAGACAGTGCATTTATATGAGTATTTACATACATATACACACAGTATATAGAATAGTTATGAGTTAAGAATGAATAAAAAAAGAAGTTTGTTGGTTTTGGAAGTAATTAGTCTTCATGGGTAAGACATTAATAAATGTTAGTTTATAGATTATTAAGTATGAATCATCCTTAATTAATGACGTTTTCAACATTAACTAACCATTTATTAATGCTTTATTAAGTAAGGCTACATAAGTTAAAGTGTTACCAATAAAAATAACTAATATACCTTCATCTTTTGTTCCCTCAGTCCTCCTCAAAGAAGTTTTTGGCAAGAGGAACCTTGTTGGAAAATGTTCCCACATCAAAAAAACAGCCGTAAGTGGACAGCTCTCATGAATGATTTATTTCTTTACTCTGTGGAGTAAAAAAAAAAAAAAGAGTCTTGGCCAGATCAAATTCACCTTAAAGAGATTGAAACACCAAGTGTTGTCAATGAGCAGGTCCGACCCGTCTGAAGATTCTTTACTTTTAATCAACATGTTCGTCCGCTTTCCACAGGACGTCTGACAGCTGCCACCCTTCTCCCGTCACCACGCCACTCATTCTGTACGACGGGTCAGAGGAGGAGCTGATGGACACCATCGAAAGAGAGTTCAGCTGACAGGTCAGCTCGCACACTGCAGCAGAGCCGAACCCGGTGGGTTCAGCAGGAGAAACTTGGACTCAGCTCAAACAGAACTCTGACTGTTAGAGCTGTGTATCTGCAGCATCGGAGCCCAAACAGAACCCTGAGCAGATCTGCTTGTTCTGAGCAGGAGTGTTAACTGACAGAGGCCCTCTTTGGATTTTTATCTGGAACATCAGGGTGACGCATCATCCTTTTATCCCCTCTGAGTGTATTTGTTACCCGTTGTTTTCAGTTGTCTTTTAATAATTAAAGAAGAGTTTTCGGTCTGCTCAGACTTGCTTTGGATCTGTGTGACCATAAACGCTTCTTGAGCTGGATTTGATTTCGCCTCTCGTGGCCAAACTTTGGAAAACGTGTGAGAAGTAAGTGTTTGTTTAAGGTTTTCTCCCTGCCCAGACTTCCTGCAGGTTTCTGCCTGTTAGACGGAACGTGGCGCTCTGCACACAGCTGTGTTTTTGTTGACACGTTTAAACACAGAAGAGCTGCTGCCACTTAGTGGTCGAGCTCAGGACTTGTACTTTTATTGCATGAGTCCAAAAGAAGTGCTGATTTAGATTTTTCTTTGTGCTGTAATTTAAAAGGTTTACTGAAACAAAGACCGGTCGTGCATGTCTGTGTGTTTTTACCATCCGGTCTGATAATCAGGCTGACACAAATCTTTTCCAGCTGCATATTTATTCGTATCACATCTTCTAATAATACCTTGTTACAGTTCCGGTAGGCGGACTTTACAAAATAAAATGCACTTTTGTAAAACAATAAAATAAAAACACCATAAAATATTCTGCTCAGTGTATTTTACAAATTAAAATGGTCAAACCCTAGTTAAAATATGGCACTTTTTTGTCAGCATTTTAGATGTTATTTAACTGATATTTTGCTTCTTTGAAGGCCTGTAGAAAGATATTCTCCTCTGCAGGGCCGTGAGAAGTTTGGGAGGTAGAAGAGGAAGCTGATTTCGGAGCTTCTCAGAGTTTCTCACATTCTTGGCAACGTAATCCTCACAAATCCTGCGAGAGAAAAAAAAAAGTGTCAATTCACAAGAACCTCGAAGTAACATGATCTAAAATACAGTGGAGTTCAACTTGACTGCTTTTACTAATAAAGTAGCACTAACATTTTTTTTTATTAGAATGTGTTGTGTGAATATGTTTATAATATAGTTTTATCAGCTTTTCAAATATCATTTTGCTTTGAAAGCTGATAAAACATGAGTTTTTACCTGAACAGAGGGTACGGTTGTGTCTGGAAAACAAGTGCTTCATTGCAGTGGCCCTGAAAAACACACACACACAATGGAAAAGTTAAAGCTTAAAACTAAATCTGATTCATCACATCCAATCAGGGATTAGGTCAGAATTGACTAAACTAAGCTTCTTTCCAGATTCATGCTTTTTAAGCTATTTGATACCTGATCATCCTGATGTGAGTCATCCCAGAAAAGCTTAATTTGTCATGCTAATCAGGAAGACTCCTGGAAAACTGGTCTGAATCTTATTTTTTATTGTTTTCTAATAAGGATTTCTTGATGTCATTTCAATGCGGAAGCCTCAATCCATATTTGAATATCAGGATTTCCCAATACTTTTTACGTCCTCACGCAACAGTTTGTTTTATATTAAATTAGACTTTTTATTTTGAAATATCCAGTTCCTGAAACAGGATGTGTCGCCACAAGGTAAGGAAATTCTATTGCATGTCTGCATAGAGTTAAAATATCTGCATTTTACTTACCTTCGTGCCTGGCTGTGATACATTCATGATGAAGCTGAATTAAAGCAGTAGGCTAACTTCCGTATAATGGTGAGCGTGTGAATTTACCGTAATAATAAACCAGCAGGCACAACAGTAATAAATCTTTTTTGTGAGGTAACACAAAAGAAAAAAAAATCCCCCTATGTCAGCTCATGGGCTCCGTATCCAAATCACGCTGGAGCCATTCGTCCTTCACAATGGAGGCCCTGTGTGACTCACAAAGGAGGTGTTCTGGTCACATGCTTGAAGGTGTGAACTATCTGCCTGTTTCAGGAGGGCACTTTGATTTACATGTGAATCCAAGTCCTCACATGGCGTCTCAGGTGGATATTTTAAAGCCAGCATCTCAGCTCACTACAGACTTTGAATTGAAAAAGCCTCCTGAATGGGAAGCGAAATGTCTTCAACTATAGAATTGAAAGTTGTTTTTGTTTTTAATGCTTTTTTGATTGATCATGACCTGGATAACAGAATCTTCATCAGCATACTACTACTCACGTTCATTTAAAAACACATGCATCTGATGAATTCACATTGTTACATTATGCTTTTCTTTTACCTACTTATGGAATCATGGAGCCCCATAATAAAATCAAACCTGAAGGTCGTAAGAATCCATCCTCTCAGTTTATTAAACCGTTCGCAAGGAATGAAGATCTGTCTCCTCAATTTAGTTCATCTGTGCGCCTGCATCAGCCAACTGACGTCATTGTTTTACATCATCAGGGTTCAGTAAATATAAACATTTGGACCGATTTTTATTTCCAGGTTCACTCACTTCTAAACAAGCCGTGAAAATGATTGTGAAATTACAAATATTTGCACCTGATAAACTGTGGGAACATAGATGACGCAGCCTAATTTTAATATAAACAAGTCATTTAGCGGCTGTAAATAACATATATGAGGTGCTTGTTTCCAGTTTAGCTGTTAGAATGACAAAATATTCTTTTTTTTTTTCTTTTCAATGACAAAATATTCTCGTTGGATTAATACATTTCTTTTGTGATTTAGATATATGAATCTGAATATTTTAGTCTGATTTTGCAGTTTGTTAATGGTCCCTTGTTTCATTTCCACTGTTGTGTTTCAGTTTGTTTTCTTCTTTATACATTTTTTTTACATCACAACCCCTGCTGTATATAGACACTGATGTTATAATTATTTATTAAACTGATGGAACAAGACTCCTGAGAGGCTCCACAGAGTTAATCTGTGAATTTATCTTGTCAAATAATTAAACCAGATTTTACAATGAATTAAAACAAATTATCAGACTTTGGTTGAAAGATAATGAAAAAGTCTTATGTTTTTTTTATATTTATCTTAAATAGTACAATCAAGTAAAAATCATATACATTTTATTCAAATGGATGATTTCTACATTGTAGAGTTGAGCTACAAATAATTGCCAAGTCCCATGATTTTTATAGGTATTTTCACAAATTTTCTTATTTTTCTCCAATGTTATGAGTGATTTTAAGAGTGTGTTTATGTGATACTCACAGTGTCAACGAGGAGGATGTAGTCACAACTACCACCGAACACAATCACATCTGAGTCTTTACTGGCGCAGGCTGTATGCCACAACCTTAGTCACAGCAAACAATATTATTACAACTTAAATTAGCATTTATCAGATCCTGTTTAGGATTAGGAATGTGTTACTACCTCGGCTTGTGCTTAAAGGGATGCTCTAACTCTCTCCATTTCTTTGTTTCAACATCAAACAACCAGCCGTCACCTGATGGAAGAAAAACAATAAACCAGATTAAAGGGCGTAAAATGAGCAGCAAAGGTATTAAATATAAAGAGAATGCGTGTTCTTACTCATAGGTTTACAGTTTACACTCAGACCCCCGAACAGGAACATGGTGGTGTCTGACACGGCTGTGAGCGTATGCCACGATCTGCCCACTGGAACCACAGATGAAGGATTTCTGCAAAACATAACTAGATTATTATGCTAGAAGTTCCTATGTTCCTGTACATTTTGTGCATGAGTTTTTGTTGATACATGTCCGGTAGCTTGAGTTAACGTACATTTCTGACCATGTCCAAGACTCAAGATCCAGACAGTGAATGTCACTCGTCCTGGTTTCCTGCGTGTGAAAGAGAGAGAGAGAGCATAAATACAAGGCTGTTCTTGATCAGCATGTTAATGCACACTGAGATAAGGCTTCTCACCATCACTCTGCCTCCACAGATGTATCCTTTGCATCCGAGTGTGGCGCTGGCGTGTGCTGCCCTCGGTGCCGGAGGACGACCCTGCAAAATACTGACTTTCACTATTCTGACCAATGACTTCCTCTTTGATTTTACCAAAATAAGAGTCCCTCAAGTGTCACATCATATATGTGACCCATCACATCGAAACAAGGATTAAGTCTAAATGTGATATATGGAGAAATAGGCAAATATAGTGTTTTGATTAAAACATATGCAAAAATTGCATTTTGTCAAAACATAATGAATAAACGCCTTATCAACGTATCATTTGAATGAAGTGTCTGAAATATAATCATAAAACAAAATTTTGAAGCATTTTTTTGAGCAGTAGCAAGAAAAAACCTGATTTTGAGGAAAAATGCCTTAAAATTTTGAGATCTTCCTGTGAGCTAGAAATCTTAATATTCAAATATAATTTGAGGTTTCCTCTTTATAAGGACTTTAAAAATTCCTCATTAAATTTACATAAAATTAGGATTCAGACCAAATATTTATGTATTATCGAAACCAACAAGACAAATTAAGTCATAAATATGGATTTACTTATGATATCAGAATGATCCAGGTATCAAAATGTAGCTTTTAAAGCCAGGAATCAGAAAATGTAGTTAGGTCATTTTGACAAAATTGGACTTAATCCTCATTTCGATATGTATGTACTGGCATCGGTTTGTGTCCTTACTTGAGTTTGTGGTTCACTCCAGCTGACCTGAACTGGGTCAAATATATGAACTTCATTGTTCCAACCCCAAAACACATCTTCCACCTGAAAACACAAAGATTATAGATGCTTTGAAGACAAGTCACAGATTTTGCTGATACCACTTCCTGCTATATTGTATCTTATTTTATATTTAAAAACAAATAAAGCAGGAAATTAAATATCACTCCTACAACACTGCTTTTTTTAAATAACTTCAGAGCCTAAAGTTGGATGGATGAGCAAACATTATGTTGACAGATTTTACCCATGATGTTTCATCAAGAATGAAGCTTCTATTCCTGCTGTTTATATCACTCAGTACTTTGTGGCCGTATCCTCCAAAGTAGATCAGCCTAGAGAGAAAAAATAAATAAATACAATAGTCAAACACTGATAATAAATTATTTATAAAGTGTCACAGGAAGTGTCTAGGAGTATGATTCTCGCTTCGGGTGCGAGAGGTCCCGGGTTCATATCCCGGACGAGCCCCCATTCGTCACAGGCCAGCCCACGGCTCATACCAAAAATGAGGGGAGACAAGGTAAAGGCCAACTAAAATACTTTTATTGTCAACATAAATCTAAATAAACCCAAAATCCAACCTAGAACAAAAAGTTACCTGGAGGAGCAGAGGGAGGAAAATTACTCTATTATTATGTCCCCATTACTCAAGGTTCACCTCTATTGGCAGAAGAAACTGTCCCTGCCAATCAGAAGAGTAGCTGTGACAAAATTAATCCCTCAAAAACTGCCTTATTTTCATTTCCCTGCATTTTTATTATGTTATTAGTCCAACTGAACTGGAAACAGGCAAAAATAATCAATCCTAAAGCTTCACACCAAGTTATGGTAAAAAATGCCCAAATGAAAACTAAAAACAAGAGAGAATATTTGTTTTAGTCTCTAGCAATTCTTTCAAACAAGTCACACTTGTTCAGTCTCTTTACAGCTGTGCTGCTGTGAACTTTAAACATTTGAACCTTTAACTTGTAGCGTCCGAGACGTAGCTACATTCTTCTCAGAGGACCGCATGACCTCGTCTTACCTCGGGTTTGATCTAACTGGGTCATCCACTTTTTTTTGAACCGGTGACCTTTTTAAACATTTTCCACTTGTCTACAGGGACTACAACCTGCCTTTGAACTATTTCCTGACTAATGGGCAGAAAAAAAATCACCTGTTTAAGTTTGCAGCTGATACTTCACTACTTGTTACATATTTTATAAAACAGTTGTACATAGGATTTAACCCCCCAAGGACCAGGATTTAGTTTTACAACATGACATCATATGCGTGTGCTGATTTTCATGTGAGGATGTATTTATAAACTCCGAGGACAGGGTTAATGAACACATAAGTTGTTACCATAATTGAGTCTTTAATCCTCCAAATCTGGATCCAATTTTTCACATTAAATGCATATGATTAAAACAGATCTAAAAAAAAAAAGAATTGGCACATTTATCTTTTCATATTGCTTACTTTTCATTGTAAACCCAACAGGACAGTTTGTCTCGAGGCGAAGGAGCAGAACCAAAGTTTTGCTCAGTTTTCTTCCACATATATTTCCCATCTGTCAGGTTAACACAGTACATCTGTTCAAATCAAACAATCACAGAAGTTAGTTTAAAAATGTAACATCCATTAACATCCATTAATTAGTTATAATAATAATGTATCTGTGTTTCTTATAAAAATATAAAGCTGCTGAACTGGAATATAGTTACTACTTAAACCATTTTTAATAAATGTTTTTTTTTTTGTATGTACACGATTGTAACCCAGCTGTAATCCTGCATTAAAATGACTTTTTATTTAAATTAAAAGAATAGTTGTGAAAACAGCCAAGTCCACTGTTTCTCACCTGATTGGTCTGTCCGCTGTCGTCACAACCTCCAAATATGTACATGTTTCCATTCAGTGAACTGCCGCAGCTTCCAGACATGGAGGAAGGGACTTCACCTGTCATGTGAAACACCTCCCTTTAGAAATAGAGAGAAAAAAAAAAGATAAATGTGGATAAACGACATTCATTTCTGTCAGAATACATTTCTCAACAACATGTAGCAGATAACTTAAGGAAAGTACTTTGCTAATTTCACTTTTTAAACAAAGTGAAATTATTAAAACATATTTGTTCTTACCAGACACCACGTTCTAAGTCATACACCCAGATTTCATCATTGGGAAGGAAAACCTCCTCATCTCCAACTGACTGCAAACAATGAAAACTGCTTTTTACACCTTTGCACCATTATACCACTGATATAAACAAATATTTATATATATTTTATAATATTTTTATTTTACTGTTCTGAAAGCTGTTGGTATTCATAATGAGCCAAAGTACTGAAATGTTTTGGTCTGTATTTAGAAATAATACCTTTTAATTGTTTGTAATTATCTTTGTATGAAAAATACAATTACCTTTTTTCACAATATTATTAATGTACACACAATAATAATAACATTTGCATAATTTGTACATTAACTGATATAAACATAAGAAAATTAGAATTCCACCTAAACTTTGTTATTATTATTATTATTATTATAGAATAGAATAAATTAGAATAGAATAGAATAGAATAGAATAGAATAGAATAGAATAGAATAGAATAGAATAGAATAGAATAGAATA
>JAUBOC010000002.1:8363420-8375482 GCA_032275365.1 Anablepsoides cearensis
AAACAAGATTAATATTCTGACACAATCAGTTCTTGTTTAGTAAATCAGTCTCAAAACAAGATCTAAAAGATTTTTTTAGGCTGGATATAAGATTTTAAAACTTGGTTAGACTGACATTTGGTGCCAACTTTACCTGTTTGGTTGTAAATGAGAGAGGGAGATGGTCGTATCTGGAAAGTTGAACTCCTCCGCCTCTTCTTCCTCACTGCTGTCTTCCTCCTTGTGCTCCTCTGGATTGCTCTTCATCCCCCCTTCATCTGCAGCATCCACCTCCCCGCTCTCAGCTTTCTCCTCCTCCATCCATTTGTTTCCCACCTCCTTCGACTCGCCATCTTCGGCTCCTTCTTCGCCTCGATCTTCATTACTGCTGTCATCCCCTGTGAGAGGAAGAGAAGCAGCTCTGTCGGCTGACTGGAGTTTTTTTCCCACAAACGCAGTTTAAGATTCGTTCTCCCAACCTATCAGCTCCTCCCCTTCCTCCAGCAGCTCAGCAGCTCTGGATGTGACCTCTTCCATGTCCTCCTCAACCGTTTTTACTTTCCGTTCCCCTCTGTGTCGAAACACACTCTGATCGTCCACCTGCGAGAGGCAAACGAAACAGCAACTTCAGTGTTTTTAATTTAACAGGTAAAAGACTTCGAAGTTTGCCTTTACCTTGAAAACGAAACCAAAACCCATGATCAGGTAGGAGGGAGGCAGGAAATTTTTCTTTCCTGACAAAAATAGATTTATAAAAAGGAGAAATTAGATCATTTGACATGAAAATAATGTGATGTCGGCTAAAATGAGCCGTACCTCGAATCATGAAACTCCCAGTGGTCAGATACTCTCCTGTTGGAGCCGTTTTCGACACCTGAAAACAATCAAAAATACTTCTACATAAAGCAAATCTTGTTTCTACTGATTAAGCAAAATGACAATTGTTTTGCAAACATTTGATGAGAAATTAAACACAGTAACTATGCATGCAGTACAAAAAGAATCTGCTTGCTTAGAATTTGTGTTGCAATAATTGTGAAATCAAAATTACAAAATTATCCTGCAAAAACAAATGTTGTTCAGTCTTTAGCTATAAAACTTTTCCAACAGCTGAAGCGGATCGTGAGCTAAAATGAACTGTGATCCACTAAACCAGACTGGGAGCTTAAAACAAAGATCATCTTCTTGTGATAAATATCATTTAGTGATGCCAAAACAGCTGCAGAAATAAAATGTTTAGGTTTCTGCAGGCTGCAGCTTCAGAGGATCAGCTTTTCTTGTGCCACATCGCTCCAGTTTTCCTGATCGGTGCAACGTAACGAGCACAGTTCCCATCTGTTGCTGCGGGTGACTAACCTGGTTATGGTGGACCCACCAAGCACTGGTGATGATCTTGGCATCCCAAGCAGCGCTGTAACACACAGCCATAGTGCCAGCTTCTGTCAGAGTGCGGGGAGGAACGGGATCACCTGTAGGAAAAAAAGAACTCAACTGTCACTGTGATCTGAGTTAAGCTAGTCATGATTTATAAACCGTAGTTTACCTGAAGGATTTTTGATGACACAACTAGTTGCTCCATGGAGGTCAGCATGAATGTAGATATCACCTGACAGAGAAAAGAAAAGAAAAAACAGTTTCTGTCTGCACATCATCCACCAGTAACGTCTTGGGAGTGAATTGTTTATTAGAGGCAGAGAAAAGTTTCCCTGCCTGCCCGAAGGTAGCGCTTCACAATCATCTCGTTCTGCTGCTGGTCCCTTCCTGCAATGACCAGGTAGTTCTCTGAGCTGATGAACCACAGGAACTTCTCAAACCTGAAACCACAGGGACAGATATGGTTTAGAGTTAAAACTTCAGTGCGTTTCAGCCGATGTAAGCCTCTGTATGTATAACCCCACGTTGTGTAACACATAACAGAATATGATCCTTTTAATGTATAACCAATTAAATACACTACAAAGATGAGATATTTAATGTTCAAACTGATAAACTGTATTTATTTATTTTTTTGCAAATATCCCCTCATTTTAAGTTTAATGCTAACACCGCGACTTCACTGAAATTGGAGTTGTATCTAAAGCCATACAGCATCTTACCAGTAGACTTTCCTGGCCTTCTGAATGGTGGTAACTGTCTGAACTTCCTTTAGTGTTTGTTGAGTTTTTTTCTCTGCAGATTTCATAGCCTTTGAAAGGGGCATTAAATGAAAATGTGCTTATTAGTTCATTTTTAATCAATCATTTATCAGTTGCAAAGATGCTAAAACTGATGTTTTAATGGTTCCAGTATTGGCTGTAAAAGCTGCAGATGCCTCACCTTGCCTGCTGCTTCCATGGTTTTCTGTTCCTTTTTTTCTGCACTGCGTTTGTGGTCGTAGTACCTTAAAGTAAAATAACAATGAGGTCGATCAAAAACAATTTCCCACATAATACATGTTTCTGTGTCCAACAGCAAAAGTACCGTTTGGCGTTAGCATAAGCTGACAGGCTGAGATCCACATCCACAAGCATGGGCTTGTTCCGCTGCTGCTTCCTGCTTTGTCCTTTGTCTTTACTCTTGTTTTTCTTCCCTTTCTCCTCCACTACATCCTTTTTCTCTTCCTCTCCCTGGTCCTCCTCAGAAATGTAAGGATTTCTGGTTGGGGTTAGGGTTAAAAAAAACAAAAAAACATCACATAATGCATGCCACAGATTTCAGACAGGTGTTTCGTCGGGTGGTCTCACTTTAAAAGCATGGTGATGTGGTTGGTCTGCAGCTTCAGCTCCTTGATGGCGCAGGCCACAGGGTCACCGGCAGCCTGAGCCTCCTTCACAATGATGCCAATTTCAGTCCAGTCCACCTGGTTGGCCAGAGCGCTGCGAACCACCTGCAGCGCCCGCTCTACGATGGGCAAATTCATCTCCACCAGTTCTCCTTTGACTCGGTCCACCTCCTGCCGCACGCAAAACAAGTTGAGAAAACGGCGCTGAAGTAAAAGCTGGAAACACAAAGTGAGACGTTTGTTCACTTTGCTGCCGACCTGTGCTTGGTGCAGGGCCTCCAGCCTCTGCTCGTGGTCCTTCTTAACATTTTCCAACTTCTTCAGCGCCTGTTTCTCCTGCTGCAGCGCCTTCATGTCAATCTTCTGACTCTCCATTTTAGAGAAGAACTCATCGACTGCCTGTGTCAAAACACCAGTTTCATCAGTAAGTTATTCTCGCAAACAGGAGTTCTTTTTTTTTCTTGTCATATTATACCTTGTCAAAACGATCAAACTCCAAATAAGGGCTCTTTGTGTGCTGAGCGAAGAGGAACGGATGGAATTCATCATATCTGTAGTGAGACATTATTATTAAGATAAACTAATAAACACATATAAACATGTCTGTAACAAAACGAGACGTACGTGAGGAGCTCCTCACTGGGTTTGCCTGGAGTTAAACTCGGTTTCTTCTCACTCTTTTGAATGATGTAACCCTTAATAGGACAAAACACAGTTCACACATATTGTAAACCATCTCAACACACTTTACTTTAAAATATTCCTTACTTACTTTGCCACTATAAGTTTCAGTTTTTTCCATGTAGGTTTCAGCAATCTGCAGGGCTGCCAGGATTTTCGGTGCGACTGAGAAAGAAGGCAGATCAAATCCAGTCGAGAAATTAAATTCATTTAAAAGGAAAAAAATAAAATAAAATAAAAATGTCACTTCCGCACTATACCTTCATCAACTTGACCGTCAACTTTGAACGAGCCGGGCAGTCCTGCTTCAATTAAACTGTGTTCTATCAGAGTGGCTCCATAGGCTGATGAAGAGGATACAGAACAACTATTAGTTCTAATGCTGACATGATTTATTAACTCAACACTGCAAAAAATGTCAGTCTAACCAAGTTTTAAAATCTTATATCCAGCAAAAAAAAAAAAATCTTTTTGATCTTGTTTTGAGACTGATTTACTAAACAAGAACTGATTGTGTAAGAATATTAACCTTGTTTTTAGTTTAATTGTCTTGTAAGCCTGAACATTTGACTAAAATTAAGTTAAATTATCTGCCAGTGGAGTAAGAAAACTTTACTTGTTAAGATTATTGAAATAAGAAAACAATTTGTCAAATTAAGTATTTCTGGCAGATAATTTAACTTAATTTGAGTCAAATTTCCAGACTAACAAGACAAATAATCTAAAAACAAGATTATTATTCTGACAAAACCAGTTCTTGTTTAGTAAATCCATCTCAAAACAAGATCTAAATGACTTTTTGGCTGGATATAAGATTTAAAAAGTTGGTTAGATGGACAGTTTTTGCAGTGTAAACTATGTGAAATGAAGGGAATCTTGTGGAAAAAGTTGTGTTTGTAATTAAAAATGTTAGAAACTTATTACTGTATAAAAGTTGCAAAAAAGATATATAGCTTTCAAATTATTCTGTTAAATTACTCGTCATTTCCCCTTAATTGGTGCATTTTTCTATAAATTTTCTTGACACAAATTTTAGTTGAGATTTCCTTCAATGTTGAGTCAGTGTGACCTAGAGCCAAACATGATACTTCCACTGCTGTGCTTCAAAGATGGAATCAGGTTTTTATGTTGATGTTTAAAGTGCCTGTGACATCAAATTTTTGTTATAAACATGAATGCATTTTTGGAAAGATAACAATGATAACAAATTTCACGCTGCTGAGACGAACAGTTGTTGAGATATTTGCCTGTGAAGAAACAGGAAGTGATGTCAAAGGGGAATGTCAGCATGTAAACAGAGCGTTGTTACAAAAGCTAACAACAGAGACTGTGGAGAAGAATCTGATGTTTCTTTAGATTATTTTGAGTTTATATCAAAGAGAGATGAAGAAGAGTTAAAGTTTAAATAATTTTGTTTTAATAAACAAAGACCAAAGAGTTTATTTTATTAATGGGTTCCCCTTTGATGTCACTTCCTGTTTCACTTTGGCTGAGCCAAATCTGAAAGAAAATAGGCCGGTTATGAGACATGTGTAAAATCACGTGTATTATGCCAATTTTCTTAAGAATAAGGATTTTTTCTTTGACATTTTGCATTTGAAGGATAGACATGTAACAGGCACTTTAAAGCTTGTTTTCCTTTATGGATCAGCCTATGATTATGATAAAAATGACTAATGACACTTGCTTGCAGAACATATAGGGGGTCAGTTGCAGACCTGAGACGTGTGGATATGCAAGTTATTAAAGTTTCTGTCTGCGTTGCTGAATTGTTTTGTTTTGCAGAACTGCTCATCGTTGACAGTTGTCTGCAAGATGTTATATCCACAGATTAAAGGCAACATGTTTGTCATTTACTTTTAAGAAACATTTCGCCAGAGTTACGAATCTCAAAAACAAGTTCTCCAAAAGATGTGTGTGAGGATGGTTGAGATTGAGGAGCAGCTCACAGAAATGAGGGGTGTGTGTGATATTTGCTGAGTGAACTCACGCAGGTGAGGGTTCAGGACTTTCTTCACTTGGTCTCCATTTGATGCTTTGCTCAGGATTTCAGTAAGTCTAAACAAAAGACAACAAACCAGTGTTTCCTCCTCTACAGCACATTCATGAAGTAAATGCTAACCGACTTCAGATGTTTGTCTTCTTTATCTATACATTCATCATAAATGACGTTACTTCTCCAAACTGATAAGAGGTTCAGGGGGCCTGGCGCTCTCCACTGGGTACCGCTCCCTCACAGCGATCTTAACATCTTCTGCTTCGGCCGTTCTAAACCTCAGCAGATTCAGGATGGTGTACTCGTGGTCCGCGAGGATGATGTTGCCCTGGAAATGGACATGAATAAACGTGATCTGAATGAAGATGGACGAGCAGCTGAAGCTGTGAGTCGTGCAGACGGGAGTGATTTTCTAACCCTGTCATAAAGCTCAACAATCAAGTGGTAGGCTGCCTCATCGGAACCAAACTGGATGTCCACGATCCGGTCGATTCCAAGCTGCTTAATCTGAGTTAGCCGCCGTGTCTTCAGATGCTTTCGACACTATTGAGAGAAAAGAGGGTTTGATGTTGAAGAAACACTTATCTCCTGTGAGAAGTGATGAAATGCAGTAAAGAAGAGTCCAGAAATCCATCTGCATTAATGTCGGGCAATATTCACATAAAAATTTATCACCATTAATTGTGGCATTTAGTGGATATGGTGCCAAAAGTCAAGGAGAAGAGATAAGTTTTAAGAAAGATTGAATGTGTTATAATCCGTACAGCATGACCTTTAACAATAATACTTACTTTCATTGCAAAGCCTGAAGGCATCATGTTTTTGGGCCATTCGAAATCTGTGGAGTGAATACGAGTTCCAGACTCAACCAGAAGAACAGCTTTGCAGTCCGGCCTGAAACAGCAACAGAACAATGTGGCAAACACACTGACTGAAAGTGGTGCGCTCCTGTGTTCAGGTGCAAACTGGATATTCTTCATTAACATATGTTTTTAGGCCACGGTTGTGTTTTTCAAAACTGAGTTCTCTGAGGTCTTGTTTTCCACATTGCAAAAGGGTATCACTATGCAGGTGAACACGGGTGTGTGAGAAGCCACTACATAAACTTTAATTAAACTTGCATAAAGTAATCATTGAATGTACATCTGAGTTTGTTTTGGAGTCAAACCAGTTAAACGGGCTTGTCACACCCATATTATTTTAAAAATACAAAAAAAGTTATATAAATCAGTCTATTTTACAGATATTGGACTAAAGTTTGGTGTGGTGGTAGCTGAGTTTGATCCCCAACACATTATCTAATTACTAACAGATCACACAAGATCTTTGTTTAAAATACCCCATTATCTATTTGGAGTCAACTCTTTTTAGTTGCAAAACATAGATTTGAATGAAAATTTAATAAAGTAATTATTGTTTGTACATCTGCAACTTTTTTTTAAAAGATGCTGAATTAAAATTTGTAGTGGTAGTAGCTGAGTCATTTACAACACATACATGACCTGAGATTTTCAAGGTTTGTTTTAAGAAAATGACACAACAGTCATGTCTAATGTCTGAAACGTTTATAGCAAGTAGTTAAACTGTTCTTACTTCTGTAGACGGATGAGATACGTCTTATTGTCGATGTCATACACGTTGTTTACTCTCATGCCAATATAGCTGTGAATGAAAATGATTAAAATCCGTGAATGGTCAATCTGCATGTGTAGATAAAAACACTGAAACAGGCTAAAGTTAGCTTAGCCACAACTAGAGCACCTGTCACCTACTTGGCATTGATTTCGGCAATAACCGCCCTGATATCCACGGTGGTGAACCTGGTTTTCATTGTGATTTAAATCCAGACTGAACTGGGTTATAGTTAAAAACAAAAAACCGTGAACACTAGTTTATAATTTCACATCTCCAGAGCAACAAGAAGCAAAAACATGCATCAAGAATCCTGCGGAGTTTGCGCAGCCGCAGATAAGTTTCTAAAGACGGAAGCCCGATAAGTCCAAAACACTAGCAGGTCCACGCCTTTACGCTCACTGAACAGCAGCAGTTGATGCGCTCTTGTGTCTGGTGTCATATATGAGTGTAGTGACTCTACTGCTTGGCTTCTGCAGGATTTACGTCTGTAAAACTACTTGCTAAGCTCATGGTAGGCGTTGTAACTTTTTCTGTGCACCAATGATGCACTACTCAAACTGGCTTATAGACCTTAAGAACAGAGCAAGCCTGAGAAATGCGTGCAAAACGAGCCAGAGCGCAGAATGGAACAACAGGGGGAACGCTGCGGAGATGCAGAACAACAACCCGCGGCCGAGTGAGAAAACCGCCCACCTCTGGAGAAAAGGTAAAGATGGGAACGAGAGTCAATTATGTTTTAATATCCGGGCCTGCTGCTAATAAATCACCTTGACTTGTATAGCAGCTGTCGGGGTTTGTTTTCTGTTTTATTCTAATATTTTTCCGCGGATGGGAGCAGGTTAGTGTGACAGCAGCTCAGTCAGTCTGAGTTTCCGGTTTCCTCAGGTCAGAGCGGAGGGCGAAGGCGTGCTCCGTTACCAAGGCGACGGTCAGTCAGCCAACAGGGCGCACAGCGAGGCTAGGCTACACGGTGTCCTTTTATCAGCTCGATGCCTGAAAAACATCTCATTTTCAGCCTTAAAACTAACATGTACCGCAAAGATACGCATGTGACAGACAATAGACGGAAATGGGGCGGCAAAGACTCGATGGAATTCACTGTAAGTAGAAAGCAAAATGTGTCTGACAAGCGGTCAGAATGAGGATTTGTTTAAAATATGTTTGCTAACGTAATAATAAACCATTATTTATTGTCTGGAAAAAAAATGCATATTGTCTAAAACATTCAAGTAGTTATACCAGTTCAATTTTGTTTTTTGTTTTAACTTTATTAGTATTTGGTCACGCTGAGTAAAAAAAAAACAAAAAAAAAAAAAAACGGAAACGTGTATATTACATCTAAATAATTTCAACAACCTCTAATTTAAATTAGAAATATAAATTATTTTTTAAAGAAACAATTCAGTTGCTTTTTAGGCACTAAATTTGAGTATGGTAAAGACATGCTTTTCCACAAATTGTCAGTTTAATTTAGTAAAAGATAACCTGACTTTCTACCTTTTTTCTTTTTTAAGCACAATCTTTCATGGAGAGTACATTCGTCAGATTGCATTTGGAAAGACATTTTTGCATCCTGGAATTAAAACGGTTAAAACTAGGGATGTACCGATATGAAAATTTCAGCCGATATTTATATCCGATATAATTATGCCAATATTTAATGAGATTACACAAATTATATCCTACATATACACATAAACACACTTAGGTCTTTTCTTGATACCATAAATAAACTACTAGACCTCTGACATGGCTTCCTATTTCAGATATTCCTGGCTGCACAGCATCAATATCACTATTATGATCAAATAGATGTCGCTCAAACAACCATCTCCCCTCCCAAAACAGAAACTAAAGCTAAAAAGTGGGAAATCAATATCGGACGTTAATATCAGCCCAGTTTTACATATTGGACCAATATTGATATTATTGCAGATATATTGTGCATTCCTGGTTAAAACATTGAATAAAATCATCATCAACACTATTAGGAATGTCTGTTTGGGAAGCAAAATGTATTCTTTAAAAATGTTTTTTTTTTCCCTCAAAGTGTTAAGATGTTCGTTTCATTTCTCTTTTTTTATTTTTCCTGTTTCAGGCTACAAAATAATAAAGAAAATTGGAGAGGGCACATTTTCAGAGGTGCTAAAAACACAGAGCGTCAAGGATGGCAAGTTTTACGCGTGTAAAATAATGAAGCAGACAATTAACAGGTATGTTTTGTTCACTTAGTCGGATTACCGGTGTCACTTCCTGAGTCTCTGTTCTGTCCTCTTGTTGCGTTTTGACCCTTGAAACTTGAGCCAGCAGCACTACACCCCATGTTGCCTGAAGCGTGCCGGTAGACGTAAACTCACCCTTATTACTTTTGAGGAGCAGCGGGCCTTGAAACAAGCTTTTTAACATTGGCATCCTCAATTTGTGTCACTTTTGATCATTTAATATTTCCATAAAGGTGGATGAAAGCATGCTTTTGACCTTTCGTTATGTAGAATACCTAATATTTAATTCAGTTTATTCAACTTTATACCACTCATTAATGGTATTCCTTGCAAAGACTAAAATTGAAAGAAAAAAATCTAAAAAAAAAAAATCCTTATATACAAAACTTGCAAGCAAACCTTTAATGTTATTTGTTTACTCATGGAAACAGTCACATTGTCTACAAATACCGAAGGTCCAATCATAAAACCTACCTACAATTGTTTACATACACAAACAATGGCCAGCTAAGGACTTTGTTTACATTCATTGTGGACCCATATTACATTTCAATTTATTAAGAAACTACTGCAGTAAACGTTTTCAAACTGCATCATTTGATATAAATCTAGCACAAAAAGTAAGGAAATTTGTGTTTTGTAGATAATTTCTTTGTTGTAACCATGCTTTTTGGCAATAAATTGTACCGGGCACTTGATTGGCAGCACCTGAAGCTCAAAACAAGCAACAGCAAAATAAGCTGTTTGGCTGAGATTTGGGGATCTTTTCATGTTAACTCACATACTCAGCTCTACTGCTCATCCCATGAATGCACGTTCCTTACAAATGTAGCACCATTTAAGAGAATTTTAAAGGCTTTCCCACATTATAAGATTTATTGCCAAAAAGCATTGTTATAACAAATAATTCACCAAACACATATTTCCTTATTTTTTGTGCTACGTTTAGTTCAGGATAACAGTTTTAATGTTTGTGTTCATACTATTTATTATAAATAAATAAAAACTATAAACTCTACAATAAGTATCTGTAAATCAGCAAATGTAATTTAGCACAACCACTTCCTCTCTAAGTCTTGAACAGGCCCACAACCTGCGGGAAGTCCAGGCAATGAGGAGACTGAGTCCTCACACAAACATCATCCAACTGCATGAACTGATTTTGTGAGTATTGTAGATTTTTGTCTAGTATTTTTTTAATGTTTGTTGTGACACGTTCTAATAATCCGCCGCAATGTTTCAGTGACAAAGAAACGGGAACGGTGTCTTTAATATGTGAACTGATGGAGATGAACATCTACGAGTTCATACAAGGTAAAGACATTTCAAAATAAAGGTGGAACTCATTTCAAAATAAAGGTGGAACTCAAAAACGTGGTGTTTCTGTAACGCAAGCTTGTTTGCTGCAGGAAGAAAAACCCCACTGCCTGAACATACAGTCAAACACTACATATACCAACTGTGCAAGTCACTTGAACACATACACAGGTAAATAAAAATCTGCAAGTACTTGTATTAAATCCATTCATGCTTTAGTTATGCTGATGTTTTTTCTCCCACAGCTGTGGAATCTTCCACAGGGATGTAAAGCCTGAAAACATTCTCATAAGAGTAAGACGACATTAGTTAAACCTGATTTCTGATCTGTCATGGTGAGGTCGAATTCTCAGAATTGAACTTTTTTTTTTTGAATTGCAGCAAAACATTTTGAAGCTTGCAGACTTCGGCTCTTGTCGAAGCGTGTACTCCAAGCCTCCGCACACGGAGTACATTTCCACACGCTGGTACCGAGCCCCAGAGTGCCTCCTTACTGATGGATATTACAGTCTGAAGATGGACATCTGGAGCGCTGGCTGCGTCTTCTTCGAGATCATGAGGTGATTTTTTTGCGGGACGTTTCAGGACATTGTGGAGTTTAAACCCTAAATGTTGAGATTTATTCACCTGTGTTTGCATTCAGCTCTTCACGTAATTTGACTGCTCATGCTCATCCACTCTCATAAACAAATGTGTTGCAAAATCTATGTAAAGCGCTTTGTTGTAGCAGTTTGTCACTGCGCTCCTGTGCGTTCCAGCTTGAACCCTCTCTTTCCTGGAACCAACGAATTGGACCAGGTTGCCAAGATCCACAACGTGTTGGGTACACCCGATCAAAGCACGCTGCAAAAGTTTAAGCAGTAAGGACTGCTTTTTCTCAGACTCCTCATCTCGTCACACAAGCTGCATTTATAAAGACTCATTGCAGTGTCGTTCTGTCCGGCAGGTCCAGAGCGATGCATTTCAACTTCCCCCCGAAGAAAGGCACCGGCATCTCCCGATTACTCCCCAGCTGCCCGGCTCCGGCTCTGTCCCTGCTTTACCAGATGCTTGCATACGATGCAGATGAGCGCATCACTGCAGAGACAGCGCTGAGGCACACGTACTTCAGAGAGATCAGGTGAGACGCTTAACTGACCCACAAGCTGTTGTTTAAATCATTTAAGAGAAATGTGGACATATTTGGGGAAAATCATATTGTATACAATTAATCATCAGGAAATAGTTAGTTAATATTTGCCATTTTGCAATTAGTGTCACATAAGGACATTTTTGTGTGCGACTCACTATCAAACACATGTGAGCCTGTAGCATATTGCGTTAAGATATGCTGCCACTGCACATTG
This sequence comes from Anablepsoides cearensis, assembly GCA_032275365.1. Lineage (NCBI taxonomy): Eukaryota > Metazoa > Chordata > Actinopteri > Cyprinodontiformes > Rivulidae > Anablepsoides > Anablepsoides cearensis. Next base: position 8,375,358 of record JAUBOC010000002.1, read on the forward strand.
GGGAAAAGGTGGGTTTCAATTCACAGCTTCACTGCAAAAACTGTCCACCTAACCAAGTTTTAAAATCTTATATCCAGCCAAAAAGTATTTTTGATCTTGTTTTGAGACTGATTTACTAAACAAGA